>JBBBWG010030521.1:0-48757 GCA_037176905.1 Azolla pinnata | reverse complement strand
CGCCGCCGATGCCGATGCCGTCGCCGGGCGCGATCCGACGGCCCATGTCGTTCGACGAGATCCGGCGGCCCGCGCCGTTCGACGGCGCGCGCCGCATGCCGCCGTCGCTGTCGTCGTCGCCGTTCGACGATGAGCTGACGATCCGACGGTGCGCGTTCGACGGCGGCGAGATGATGCGGCAGCCATCGGCAGCATCATCATCATCAACAACAACAGCCGCAGCAACAACAACAACAGCAACAGCAGCAACAACAACAACAACAACAACAACAGCAACAGCAACAGCAACAACAACATCATCATCATCATCATTATCATCATCATTGTATACGGCATCCTCGTCGTCTTCGTACGATGTGACGGGGCGATTCGAGCCGTTGATGGACCCCGCGCTGTCCTTCATCTCGGGGATCTTGGCGGAGGACGACGAGCCCGCCATCAACCATCCATTCCTCGATCTAGGCGAGTTCGTGGCTTATCAGGCCAAGGCCTCGGAGATGGCAGCTCTGCTCAAGGAAGATTCCCCGGGATTGGCCCTGAAGATCGAGACAGCCGAGAGCCCTGTTTCGCCTGATGATGGTGGTAGTGGCGGGGGAGGCAGCTTCTCCTCCCTCTCGGATGACTCTTCCGGCTTCAACAGCAAGAACAACAACAGCGCCGCCACCATGAGCTGCGGCAGCATCAACGCGACCGGCTATAGCAGCTTGCACTTGGGCTACCTCGACATGGAGATAACATCTCCGCCGCTGCTCATCCCGGAGCCGTCGCGGAACGAGCTCCTGCTCAACAGCTTGCGGGGCCCCATCCATCGGCCTCTTCATGCTGCCCCAGCCACTGTCACTAGCAGCCCCCCCAGCACCAGCACCAGCACCATCAGCATCAACAACAGCAGCAGCAACATTAATAACAGCTCCTCCTGCATAGCGCAGCCCGAAAGCTTCGTGAATGGGCATGGGCATGGGCATAGCCGCCGACAAGCGCAACAAGGTAGCGGAGGTCGAGGAGGTAGGGGCTCACGAGCGGGGCGAGCCCACGAGATGGGATCGGCCCGAAGCCAAGATGACATCGGGGTAGCGACGACGACGACGACGACAACAACAGCAGCAGCGCGTTCACATGGGCTCAGGATCCAGAAGCCCGAGAAGGCGGGGAGAACGCTGAAGCCCCGCAAGGAGAGCTCGAAGCGAGGCGGGAGCGGCGGAGGCGGGGCCAAATCGCGGGCGGCGAACAAGGACACGGGCAGCGGCGAGCAGGAATGCGTGGAGCTCAACGATCTGCTCCTGCAATGCGCGTACGCGGTCGGAGCCAACAACACGAAGAGGGCGGTCGAGATCCTGAAGAAGGTTCGCCAATATGCGACCCCCTACGGCAACGGCGCAGAGCGGCTTGCTTACTACTTCGCCGAGGCCATGGAAGCTCGCTTCTCGGGCACGGGCTGGCCCCTGTACCTCGGCCTCCTCGAGCGGCGGCCGTCGGCGGCCGAGATCCTCAAGTCGATCTACATGTACATGGAGCACTGCCCCTTCGTGAAGGCGTACCACTACTTCATCAACCACACGATCCTGAAGGTCGCGAGGGGGGCGACGAAGCTGCACATCTTGGAGCTGCAGATCGACGGGTTCCAGTACCCGGCGCTGTTCAAGGCGCTGGCGGATCGCCCCGGGGGCCCCCCCGAAGTGCACATCATCGGGCTGGGGTTTCCGCACTACTCGATGCTCCCGGCGAGGACCGATGTGGTGATGGAGGCGGTGCAGAAGATCGGGAAGCTGCTCGAGGCTTACGCCGCGAAGTGCGGGGTGCCGTTCCAGTACACGCCGTGGGCGGGGGTCCGCGAGGAGCTCTGCATGCAGGATTTCGTGAGCCCGTATCGAAGGGACGGGGAGGTGCTGGTGGTGATCTCGGCCTCGCTCCTGCGCTACGTCATGGACGACACCCTCGATTCGCCCACCGTGCGCTCGAAGCTGCTGAAGCAAGGGCGCGATATCAACCCCGAGGTCTACATCCAGGGCATCGTCACGGGCTCCTACAGCACCCCGTTCTTCACCCGAAGGTTCAAGGAAGCGCTCTTCCACTTCGAGAGCGTGTTCGACATGCTGGACACGTTCATCGAGCGCGAGCGCACGGAGCGGCTCGTCTTCGAGAGCGAGATCCTGGGCAAGGCCATCCTCAACATCGTGGCCTGCGAGGGCGCCGAGGTCGTCGATCGCGTCGACAAGTACAAGCATTGGCAGCTCGTGACGGAGGAGGTGGGGTTCCAGCAGCTGCCCCTCGACGCCGAGATCAAGGGCAACACGCAGCACATGCTCGAGACGTGGCACAAGGAGTACACCGTCTCGCAGGACAGCCAGTACCTGCTCATGGGCTGGAAGGGCCGCATGCTGCACGCCATGTCCACCTGGAAGGCCCCCCCCGAGGACCTCCCGCCAACATCCTCCTCCTTCCCAGGCTAGTAGTGTCCCTCAAAATCACATTACATCATTCCATACATACCTTGCTTATATATAGAGATATATAGATATATACATATAGGTATAGTAGATCGATCCGGAATTCCAAAGTGTTTGTTTTGTTTTGTTTTGTTTTGGTTGGTTTTGTTTGCTTGCTTGTTTTCCTTTCTGTGGTTCCTTCTTCTGGCTCTTCTTCTTCTTCTGTTCTTCCTTTTCTTTTTCTTTTTCTTGCCGTGCCTTTTCGCTCATGTATTATATGTACACCGCCGCCTCCACCACCCTCCATGGGCTCGCACGATCGTCCCATGTTTCTTCATAGATTCCCCAACCCCCCGATCCCATTTTAGCACAATGAATGAATGGTACCCTCATCTCTTCTGCCTTTGTGTCATGCCTAGTTGTGTACAATTCTGTGTGTGTGGATGCCGCCGTTGTTTTTGTTACGATGGCTGGCTTTTAGGATGTTCGATGTGCGCATCTTCAGGTGGAAGAGGAGGAGGAGGAGGAGGAGCCTCTTTAAGTAGAGCATTTGCTTCTCATATACCCTTCTTTTTTCTATGTATATATACAATCTTCGTAAAAAAAGAGTTCACATCCTGACTTGGAGACTGCTTTATTATCGGCCCTTACCGACAGCTTCATTCATATCCCTCTTCTCAAGGATGAGATAGATGCCTGAGGAGGCCTCACAAAACCACATGCCATCCATGATGATGGTAAAGACTCTGAAGTGTTGTGATTGGAATCAATGATGGTATAAAAGACTCTGAAGTAACCTGATTTGAATAAATGATGGTAAAAAGGACTCTAAAGTAGTCCGCTTGAACCGATGACGGTGAAAGGCTCTAAAATGGTCTGATTGAGCCAATGATAGTGAAACCGCCGCAAATTGTCTGATTGAAACTAACGATCGTAGAGGTGCCAAAATCGTCTGATTGAGCCCATGACGGTGAAGGCGCTAAAATCGTCTGATCAAACCAATCATGGTGAAGACTCTATATAAATAGCATACTGATGGTGATGCTGGTGGGCCTACTGGAAACGGATTCTGGCTGTGCGGAGCTTTCGGTTTGAACCAAGATCGAGCAAAATGTACTCTGGAAAGATTTCATATCGATAACAATGCGATTGTATTAGTGCTTCTACGATTTGGGGGCGGAAGCAGACCGCCCACAAATGAGTGTTGGTGCTGATTGTCTGTGGGGCGCCTGTTACTACAAAGTTGCATGTCGCTGTATCTCTTCTATTTGATTTTGTTTCCATCGAAACAAAGACTCTGGAGCGGTCGTATCTTGTCGGGAGTAAATCGAACAAGAGACGTGTGGAGGCCTTTGTACCTCAAGTTCTTCCACAGGTGCATCTCCACAGATGCTTATGAGGTACGATCGGAAGCTTTCTGAAAGTCTGTTGCGAAAGGCAAACAATATAAACCTGTAGCTTTCAAATGGGCTTTTCTTCCATTAACTCTCCAAAAGGATGACAATGCGATTGATGGTGCTAGCGTGTTTGTGGAGACTGGCTGTACATCCATAAGGTTTCTTTCCTAGTTTTCTAAATCACAGAAGAATGGAGGACATGGATATGGAAGCCGATACTTCTAAACCAGCTACACGATGTGTAAGTATATCAATTTGATTGCCCCAAACCCAAAAAGGTGTCCAAGGGGAGGCTGGTGAACAAAACAGAAATGGTATATTATGCCGATTGCAGCAAGACGTGTCACAAAAGAAGCTATCGGCCGAGATCATTTATGGGGAATTCAGAAATGTTGGGATCATGCCGATGATTGCAGCCTTTGCATGTCGCGAAGAAGATGCTAAACGGAGATGATTCATGGGAAAGGCTGCAAGGGCATTCTTGTCTAAACATGATCGGATGAGGATGAGAATGGAGCAAAGACAATGTACCGACGAGGGAGATGGACCTACTTTTACGAGGAAATCGATGAAATGGTAAGACAGGTTTTCGCAGCATTTGGGCGATTTTTTTTTGTTTTTCTGCGGTCATGCTGCTTGCTATCTTTCAATTTTGTATATTTTGGGGGATTTGCATTCATTCATAAATTGGATGCAGCAGTGGAAATGTTGACAATAGCTACTTTGTATGCATTTGTGTGTGTGTGTATATATATATATATATGTATGTATAGATATATATGCAGGTAGGCCCAGATGACAGGTATTTTTATTCTGTTCTTGTGAGCATCATCAGGCTGCATGATTTGTAGATGGAATTCTTTTGAGTAACACCTTGTGCAGTGGTCCTCCTCTCCAGTGTAGATAGATTTTTCATTTTGTTAGAAGCAAGGGAAAAAAATTGCATTTGTTGTTGTGGTCCATCCTTTTCGTCATCGGAATTTATGGGTCAAATGGGTGTAAAGCATCGGTATCCTTGCATGCAAATGAATCGGATAACTCTGAATCTTTGTGCGTCTTTTGAATTAAACTCTAGAATTGGAAAGAAAAAAAGAAAGAAAGAAAACAGTCTTGATTTGTATGAATCAGCGTTAGAGAGCGTTTTGCACGATGAATCGGGGCTGGCCATGTTTGAAGCCTCGATCGTCTGCAGAGATTTTCGTTGTTCCCTGTTTTTTTTTGGGCTGTTGCGAGAGGGCTTCCGAATGTCAAATGCTGCGATCTTTTTTATTCGGGCCAAGGAGTGATCGAGAAATCCTTTCTCGAGTCTTAATCTATTCATGGAAACTCTTAATCTATTCATAGAAAGTATGCTCTCCTTTGCATCCTTAATCTATTCGTAGACAATATGCTCTCCGCTGCTGCGTGCACGTCAAGCTTTGCTACATGCATCAAGTGTGAGGTAGAGCCCTTGTGAAACTGGAGAGAGACTGGGCTATGAAGCTGGAGAAACTGAGATTTGTTGAAAAGAATTGTGGGAGTTGATAATGAGAGTGAGAACCTTTTGAACCTCGTTAATGACAAGCTATGCGAAGATGGAGATTGCTCTCATGGCCTCTTGTGATGCAAACACATAGCATCTTCAAGCGAACATCTAAGTCTGTGATCGAGGATCCTTGGCAACAGTTTATCGATTCATGCCTTGGATCGACATTAGTAGTGCATAGGAGTAATGATTCTGTGATCGAAGAATAGGAAATCCATACTTCCAACATTCGCCGAGTACACAGATTGTATTATCTATTCCTTGCCAAATGGATCAAATAACCCATCTTCGACAACCATACCCTGCGATTCAGCTCCAATAATCCTTGAATATGATACTCTTAGCTTCAGACAAAACAACCTTCCAATTTGGTTCGCGATTATAGGCAACTCGATCCCAAGTCAACATGAGAAGTTACAAACTTCCTAAGCATCCGATTTATGCTCTAACTATGGCTATATTTAGTTAGAAGCCTTTGAAATCCACAGGGGCAGTATTCGAGGGAGACTTTTTTTATGTAATCCTAGACTAGTTGCGTTTGTTTTGTTTGCATGTCCTGTTCCGCCCATTCAGGGTCTGCTTTTCTTCATCCGGTGGTAACGAAAAGAGTTGATCCCAAAGCAGATCGAGAAATAACCATGGTCTTATTGCGTTCTCTAAAACCCCAAACACAATGGATTGCGCTAATTTAACCCTGTTTACATACAACTTCCATTACATTTCTCAGATTTGGGTTTTGTCGATTTAGCCCACGCGATTGATTGCACTCGATGGTAGTAATGGGCTCGGTTCGACTTGAGTTGAGCTAAACCAAACAAGTCACGATTTCAAGACAATTTGGTTTGATACGAGGAGTTTTAAGTTTGGTTTGGTTTCCTTTTTTTTTATGTGGTTTGGTTTGAGCTCGATTGGGTTTAAGAATGAGTTAAATTGGTTTGGTTCGATTTGAAAGGGGGCTAGCATAGGTTTGGTTTGGTTTATGTTGTTTACAAACCACTTCAGATTGGCTCTAAGAGTGTAGTTTACTAGGCCTGAGTGGTGTCTAATGTAAATTCAAAGTTTAATTGTGAAAAAATATATTTTTTAGTTTGAGCTTGGAACTAGATCCTTTGGATTATGTCCTATACATATATATATTTATCATCGATATATGTAAATTTTGTAATGAGTAACTTTTGGTAAAACAATTTTGTACCAATTTTGAACTTTGCTGTGTTGTTTTGCTCCAAATAGTGTGTATTTGCGACTGTTGAGGTTGAACTTTTTAATAATTTATTCAATTTGGTTAGAATTGTTTCACTAGTGGTTCGATTGGTTTTAGAACCGGTTGGGTTCGGTTTGCAATTTTTAAGAAACCATTTGGCTTTGTTTATACTTTTCCCTTGTGGTTTGGTTTTAAATGGTTCGATTTTAATAACAAGCTTGATTTGACTTATGTTATTCGAGTTTGGTTTAAGCTCGGTTCAATCTGGTTTTAGTGAAAAAAAAAAACCAAGCTAAACCAAACCGGAGCTGGATCCCATTGCTACTTGATGACGAATCTTGCGTAATTGCGATTAGCCCCGTCTAATCACACTCATTATTTCAACCTCGCCTAATCGCACTTATTACTTCAACCTCGCCTGATCACACGCATTATTTCAACCTCGCCTAATCACACTCATTATTTCGACCTCGCCTAATCGCATTCGTTATTTCAACCATGCCTAATCGCACTTACTATTTCAACCTCGCCTAATCGCACTACTCTATGATCAAAAGCCTGGTCTAATCACACTACTCTTTGATCAAAGCCTGGCCTAATCACACTACTCTTTAATCAAAGCCTGGCCTAATCTCAGCTCTCTTAATTAAGCGCTTGGTTAATCACATCGTTAATCCTTCCTCGTTGACAGACCTAGTTTCCAGAACCTTCGTCTTTCCCCCGCTTCTGTTTCCTGCATCCCCCTTCTGCTTCTGCTTCTGCTTCTGCCTCTGATTCTGCTTCTGACGTTCCGCGCTGCCTCTCGCGATCACCATCGCCTACAACTCGGCCCCAATCTGCCATATCGCCCGATCCTACTCGCCCGCAGGTAATCCGAAACCCATACCTAGTCGCAGTCTCCGGCCAAGCGCGCGTCTAGGAATTCCTTAATGCGTGAACACCACAACCGAACGCTGTTCTGAGTGAGTAGTTTGGTTGCTTGCCCGTGCTATCCGTCACCTGTATGTGAATTTGTTTGCTTGCTTGCTCGCACTATTTGGTCACCATCTGTGAGTGAGTGAGTGAGTGAGTGAGTGAGTGAGTGAGTGAGTGAGTGAGTGAGTCGTCCTTATGGATTCCTCTCTCTCCTTCTCTCCCTCTCTGTCTCCTTGTATTACCTGTGGAGTCCTTTGTTCGTGTGCGCACGTTTCTAATACCATCTTCATCAATCGGAGATGTGGCAAATTCAAAATGGCTTTTGTCAGAACGCTTCACTGTGACAAATAAGCTCGAGCTTTCCCGGTTCATTGATTCGAAGATAGTCTGTTACATTGGGACGTTAATTATTACTTCGAAACAAGAGGAAAGATGAGATTTTTACCGTCAGTAAGTGCTTTATCTGCTTCTGTCCATGCGTTTTGCTTCTCTTTACGGGAAGTAATTAATTAATTTTGATCAGAAAACAAGAATCTGAATGGTCTTCCATATTTACCTAACTTACCAGAGAGTCTTCCCATTAGTTTTTCTTGTGTATTTTCTCTTCTCTTCATCACTCAGTGATTCTTGATGATGATCCAGTGCCTCTCTTTATTAGGGTATTATTAATTTTTTCCACATCCAATCCATCAGATTTCTCTCTAGTTACAGTTAGCCGTAATAGCGACCTGTTTCGAAATGGGAAAGAAAACGGTGTATGGAAAGTTCAACCGATTTCTTTTAGTCACTACTTACCAAGGTTCTTGTTGATCTTGTTTCTTTTACAGTTTACAGTTATATTGCAGAACCATGGGTTCGAAGCGTGTTGCTAGGGCAGTTATCATCACGAACGAGGTTTTGCTTCCCGCTCACATTGTTTTGTGGACCTTGGACACATTTAAAGATATTGTTGATGCTGGGAAATGTGTGAATGTTATCACTCAAGCATCCAACATCGGTATGTATATGCTGCTACTTGCTAAATTTTCTCGTAAGTTTTGGTTCTGTGTTTCTAGCCCCCAGCATAAGATAACGCATAGAATGTTAGATTTTCATTTACATGGGATCAGTCATTTTGAGATATGTCATTTTACTTATTTGACTGTTCAAGAATGTCTGATTATTTGTATTTCAATATTCGGTTTTAGTGTTATATTATCCAAAAAGATTCAAAACCATTTTGAGAACATCATTGCTATTTTTTGTGGCATGTCAATTGCTGTAGTATTAGCTTTGAGTATGACAGTTCGTTTGTACTGTTACCTGATGTGACATAGTTCCATATGATTGGAGTTTAACTTGACAAGTTTGTCCTTTCAAGTCCATTTATATGTTTTTATGACCGAATGTCAATAATGTTAAGGAGGGTTTAGATTAAAAATGAGAACCTTTGTCAACATTCTACCGAAAACATGTCCATTCATGTAATGTGTGATAGCTCTAAGAGTATGAGGCATTGATAGGTCTGCGGAAATCATAAGGACATCAAATAGTTCTAGACTTTTTTCAATTACAAATGATATGCAACGGTTCCGAAACATCCATTTGGAACACATTTTAATCTGAGCATCTCCGGTATAGAAATTTGGGAGTTTCTAGTGTGGTGTTTAATAACTTCCTTGTTTATGTTGTAGCTAATTTGAAACTGGAGCAGTCATCCTTCGATGCAGTTATATCATACTCTCAGACCCTTGAGTATCATTCAGAAACCTTACTTTCGGATCTAGCAACAGTTTTAAAGCCAGGAGGAACTGTGGTGGTGCATGAACCAAGAATAGAAGATGCTCAGGTGAGGGATAAAGAAATGATTGTTTCTAGTGTTTTGGTGTGGTTCCCTACTTCAATGAAATATAATCTATATATGACATGAATTTCTTTGATATAATGCAGAATAAAGCAAAATTGGAGCGAAGCCTCCTCTTAACAGGTTATATGGACATACAACTTTCGATTCACAATGAAGCCGGGGATAGCTTTTCCATGGTACCTATCAAGTTCTTGGAGTGTATTTCATCTTAAGAGTTAGATTAATATGGCATCCATTGTTTTTATTTCAACAAGAAAATTTTATAAAATTATGTATGTATATATGTATTTATGTGTATGGCAGTTATAGAGCAGATGAGTGGATAGTTAATAACGTGTGTGACTAGTCTTAACCTCACTCTGATATTTGATGATTGTCTCGTCAATTTGTGTAAATAGGGTGAAATTCAATTCAAAAGTGAATATTAGGCAAATATGCATTCAATAAGTTAGCTGTCATCTTTCTATGTGAATTTTAGTTGGGAAGTACCACATTAAACTTTAACTGCTCTTAACTTGTATTTTGCTGCATGTCTTCTGCAAATAGATCAGGGTTTTACTTTATTCAGGGTTTCTGGAAGCTAAGTTTAAGTTTGTTGGTATACTTCCTGTTCCCCACAGTGTTCCAATAGACGTCCAGGTTTTGGTGTTGGACGAGTTTTCAAGTGTATTTCTAATAGATATGCTGTCTGTATATACTGTCCGTGTACTCAAAAGTTTCCTGAAATAACTATAGAATTTCTCAAGGATTTGGTTTATCAGTAATTAGTGGTTTTATCAATTCGTCACACAATCTACTGTTGCTTGCATTGAAGTTTGAGACTGAATTCTCTCACACCTGTTTTGAGTCTTCATTTTGATTATGGCCCCAACCCTTTTGATACATTCAGCTTGAAATCCCATATGCACCTTTTAGGCACACTGCTTCTGTAGATGTGGAGGGGCAGAGGGAGAAAACAGATGTCACTCATATTTCCATTTGAAACGGGCATGGGAGTATCATCCACACAAAGCTTTGAGAACCTATGTTGCAGATTACACAAATGTTTTTATTATAAGTGTTTACCTGCAAGTATTTTATAACTTATGAGATGAATACGACTTGAATACTCGTAAGTTGAAAGAAGTGACAGTTTGATAGATCCTTCCAATTCCTCAATGGTATTTGGATCTTTCTCTGTCTGCATGATGTTTTCCTTCATTTGATTGTGAACCTAAAATGTAACTTTTCAGTTCACAAAAACCGTGCTACCTTCTTGTGGCCAAGAGCAATATCCAATGTCGAAAAATTGTTTGTCTTAAGCTCATTGCAGAGACTACAAAGCAGTGGAGTTATTGTCCTGAAGTTTGAGGAATTTCATGCTTAATGTATAATGTATTAAATACAAAATATTTTTTTGATCACAAGCTATATATATTTATATATTCTAATATTTATAAAGCTACATATGTATAATGACGTTTTTTTCCAGGTGAAAGCCATCAAGCCAACTTGGGGAAGTGGAGCTTCTTTCACCCTGAAAAAAAACGTTAATGGAACTTTAAAAGGTAATATATTTATGGATCATCAGCATTGTGAACATCTTGTTTACTGACTTCCAGTCATGAAAAATTTGAGCTTTCTTTGTTACATGAGGGTGATGAATTTGGAATATTTTCATTGTTATGCATGAGAATTAAGTGTTTTCATACATTTCTGGCAAGTGGATGTTGTGCATTATTTCTGTTATGCGATAAAGTTCATGAATATCTCGATCACAAAGTTCTTTGCTCCCCAGGCTCCCAAAATTCTGGTCCAGTGAAGCTGCCTACATTTGAGGTGGACGATGAATATGATTTAATTGATGAAGATTCGTTACTTACAGAGGAGGATCTGAAGAGACCAGAACTGCCCAAAAGTAATCAATTCTTCAGTCCCTTTGATGAATTGTTTGACTGTTTTCCTGCATTTCATATGAACATATAGGACTTTCTTGATCATTGTGCATCATACTTAAGAAGACATTACAGCCATCTGTATGCACTTCGTACTTTTCAAAAAAGAAATTATTTGCATTTTTAAACTGGTGACTATTGTTTTTGTTGGCTTTAAACATGTTTTTAAAACTCACAATAACCAAGAATCTCTGTGAAGTCAAGATTTGTGTTATGATTGTCACCAAAGGAATGTTTTATCTGTCGAGGTACATGCTCACTTCACTAACTTTGTTGAGGATAAAGATGATGATTTTTTTTGCTTTGTTGAGAATATAGACGATGATTGTGAAGTCGGGAAATCTGGAAAGAAGGCATGCAAAAACTGCACATGTGGTCGTGCTGAAATGGAAAGTTCAGTCACAATATCCTTGACTGACGAGCAGATTGATAATTTTAAATCGGCTTGTGGCAATGTGAGTTTGCTTTCCTATTTCTTTAATGGGTGAGTTTTTTGTGATGTTCAGGCAGTTTCAGATAAAGGAAAATGAACTAAATTGGTCTAGTAAATAGAAAAGAATAGATCTGGGTGCTGTTAAAAACATTTACCAAAATAGGTCATCAATCGTTAAGAAGAAACTAAATAGGCGTTTTAGAAAGGGGCCTATGCATGAAGATAAAAGTAGGTAAATAATACCGTAGTTTAGATTCTATTGCATTAGCTCCAGAGATTGTTAGCATTGATTCATTTTTCTTGGTAGATCCTTAATTGCATTACTGGCCTTGTATGCTTGTTAAACACTTTTATTATTATCCTCTGGCTCCATTTTTATGTGAATCATTGCTGTGTGAGTTATGGAGTTGATGTTCAGTGCTTACAACATATGGATGAGGTTTTAAGAAGTGTTAGTCTTTAGATCTAGGGGCCATTCCTTTCAGGAAATTGGGCGTTTGCTTTATTACACCATGGTCATCCATTAATCTAGGATTATTCACCATCATATCTCTGTCCACAAGGGTTTCAATGTGGACACCCTCTGTTTAATCCAGGTCTGATCACTCTAAGAGGGTAAGCATATTCATGATGTAGGTAGAGATAATGAGTTGCTGCAATCACGTGGTTATTGGATTTTGTTGTTCCCTGAGTTAGGGACTGGGTGGCATTGAAGGAAATGTTTGAAGGGATAAACTGTTGCCATTGCTTGATTACACCATGCACTCTTTGTCACATGATTCTTGAAATATTGCTGAAGCTAACTCGTTTTTTGGGGGTCCTATTTTTCTGTTTTAAAAAGCTTAGATTTTCACAGAGATCTTGGTTTTGGGTTTTGTTGTTTTTTGCTGGATTTGTTTGCCAACTTATTTTTAGAGTTTCTATTCTTACTCTTTTTTCAGTGTGGCCTTGGAGATGCTTTCCGTTGCAGCACTTGTCCATATAAAGGAATGCCTGCATTTAAACCTGGAGAGAAGGTATATAAAATTTCACCTTATGTCCTAAAATTTCTCAATGGTTTCTAAGCATGCATATGCCTGGATCTCCTTTAATGCCAAACATAGATTTAAAATGCTCTTGTTTCGTAGAAAGATTGAGTATGTGAATTTCTATAATATCTTGTTTCATTTTAGGTGACTCTTCCAGGGATGCTCCTGAAAGCTGATGTTTGACAGACATGTAGATGGTTTAAGAGCTTTGCTAGGAGTTAGTCTCTATAAACTATATCCAAGCTCTACTTGTACATGGATGATATGGTAGTTTGATGGCAATGGATCGTCACGGATTCAGAGAAAGGTTGTGGTGTATGGAGTGCGAACAGAAACTACTTTTGAAAAGAGAATCAAATTTCATAGTAGGTCCGGTGTGACAAAAGGAAAAATGTGGAAATAAAACTCTTCCATCTCAAAAGGAGAAAGAAGTGATGAGACAGCAAATATTGGCGGTCGATTTCTGTTGAATTTTATTTATAAATGTTTTGAGGTTATCTTGTCTGTATTGAAGAAATCCAGACGCCTTTGGTCACTTGTATGCACTGCTGTAAAACAAATTGCAAGAGATCAGTCACCATTTCTTTACTTCTGTTTCCTGTAAAATTTAGGCAAGTTTGGTGCATGTGTGCATGTAGATAATTTCATATGTTTCCATTTGATCAAAACACGAAGCAGAGAAGAGCGCAAAGAATGAGGGCAAGCTCCTCTTCATTGTCCCTTAGGTCACATATGAATTCCCAAAATCTCTTCAAATTCACTATGTCAATAGATTCAACTTGAGGATTTTTCTACAATCATTTTGTGAGTAAACAAAATGGTGATTCCTACATCACATTAACAAAACTCCCAAGCTTTGTCGTGATTTGAGAGCTTATGACGACATCCTTCCACTAGTAAGGGCTTCCGTTAATCGTGTCAGATTTGCATAGTCACCAAATGACACGAGATGTACCTTTGGTATCAAACAATGTATATCATGACCATGCCTCCTATAAGAACATTGCCTTCTTGATGATACAACGATGCAAAACTCAATTAGGTTTACAACATGCCTAGAAAGACAATGATCCCTGTGGCATCTACTTTCAATACAAACATGAAGGGATGATCTATGTCGATATCTATTGCCCTCCGGTAGAGTAGAGACTTGTAGCAGATGATCTTTGCATGTATGCAAGGCATCCATGCATGTCTGCATGGCATATGTGCGTGCGCATGTAATCATGCATGCTTTACCTTCATACGCATGTATGTCATTCCATGTATGGATGGTATGCATGCATGTAGGATGGCATATACGCACCCACGCATGCATACATCCATGCAATGCTCACATACATCTATGTGCACGCACATACATCATATGTGTCATTCTATGTATGGATGGCTGGTATGCATGCATGTGAGACGGCACATGCATGCATGCATGCATCTATGTATGTATGTTTTGATGGCGTGCATGTGCACGTATGCATGCATCCGTCTTATGCATGCATGCAAGATGGCATATGCATCCATGCATGCGTACATCAGAAGAAGAAGAAGAAGAAGAAGAAGAAGAAGAAGACGCAGAAGAAGAAGAAGAAGAAGAAGAAGAAGAAGAAGACTGCTCTGTGTTTTTTCTGCTCTACGACTCGCTACGCGAGGCAAGACAGACAGAGCTCGCGGAACAGCCTGCCAGAAAGACACAAAGGAGAGGCGCTGAGAGCCTCGTGCCGCGCTGATGTCTCCCGAGGTCAGGCTCTTGGGCGTTGTGGGTGCAGGCCAGATGGGCTCCGGCATCGCTCAGCTCGCGGCTGTCATGGCTCGCGACATGCATGTCCTCTTGACCGATGTCGATCAGACGTCCCTCTCCAAGGGTCTCCATGCCATCGCTTCTTCCCTCGCTCGCTCCGTCAAGAAAGGATCGCTTTCCCAGGTGAAACCCTAGTAAGCTCCACTGCTGGTTAGGTCAGATTTCGATTGTGCATGTGCGTAACATGATATATATATCTATATATACTGTATGTATGTGTGTGTGCATGCATTGTTTCTTGTTTCTCCAGTGTTATCTCGCAAAATTCAGAACAGTTGTTTAATGGAAGAACAGTACATGTATGTGTTTATACATACATGTAGCTTACTCATAGACCGTGTTTATATATACATGTATGTTTGTGTAGAAATGCCCTCTCCCTTATTCCACATACTGTGAACTTAGCAAATGCAAGGCATGGTTTTGATTAATTTCGCAAAATCCTTTCTGATTGTGGCTTGGAAGCACTTTCCAAGCATATGCACGATTGGATGATATATATATCCAAATGTGTTTATTTTGTCACGAAATTAACAGATTGTTTATTGTTTTTCAATCTGGCAGGAACAAATGGATGAATCACTTGCTCGATTAAAGACCACAACCTCCATCGAAGAGCTTAGCCCTGCAGATTTTGTTATCGAAGCTGTGCCTGAGAATGAAGAGTTGAAAAGGAGAATATTTGCCCAGTTAGACAAGATTGTGAAACCATCTGCAATTTTGGCAACGAATACAAGCTCGATTTCAGTTACTCGGTTATCCACTGCAACTCTACGACCTAACAAGGCATGTGATTGCTGAAACTTTGTACGTTTACGAGTTGGAAACATGTTTTCTTCGTCTCTTATTCCTTTATTACATTTTATTGTAGGTTATTGGAATGCACTTCATGAATCCGGCCCCAGTGATGAAGCTTGTAGAGGTTGTGCGGGGTTTGGCTACTGATGACTCGGTTGTAGAAACTACCAAAGTCCTAGCAGAGAGGTTTGTCTCATAATCTCATGCCATAAATTACTATATATGTATATATACTCTGCATTCATGAAGAAGCATGACATGGTTTAGGAACTTACAAATACTCCTTCTGGATACTTGTCCGCACAATTGTTCACCTCAGACCCGAATTCCTTCTTACTAACCTGAGTCAAAATTCTACCAAACTTGGCATCATGCTAACAGCATCAGGCAATGGTACATTTAACAATATTGAAAGCCAAATGATCGTCATTATTTAGAAAGAAATAATTGACTTCTATGTTAATGAGTTTCACCTTCCACTTGGGCATGTATTTGTTTATGATGATCCATGATGTAAACTACACTAATAACACGTAATGCAAACCACATTCATAATCTATAAGAGGATTTACTGTGTTTTTCTCTTTTTCCTCCATAATAAGGCCCTCTTGTTAGTAGGCTACAGTGTAGAAAACGTTCTTAAAAGTAAGGCATATCAGTCATTGGTGCTCTCTCAATTGGAATTTCGTCTAGTGGGTATTATTATTCATGTGCTTGTGGAATAGGTTGGGGAAAGCCACTTTGGTGAGCGGAAATTCTTAATTGGAGTAATTTGATTGCAGATTATAAACTGTCATGTTTTATGAAAAGCCAATATCCTTAATGAGCATTTGCAGCTGATAAGATTTGAAATTTGAAATTTGATTGCAGTTTATAATATGGCCCAATACCTCTTGTTTTTCCTACACTATGCATGAATTCTATATCCTTCGTTTGAACTTATAGAAGAGCAAGAAAACAGAAGGTGCCAAATGTGCTGAATGATATATTTTGGCAGGTTTGGGAAGACTCTGAGCTTTTCAAAAGACTACCCGGGTTTCATTGTTAATCGCATTCTGATGCCTATGATCAATGAAGCTTTTTATGCGTTAATGGAAGGCGTGGGCACAGCAGATGACATTGATAATGGTATGAAGCTAGGGACTAACCAACCAATGGGACCCCTCACTCTTGCAGACTTCATTGGGCTCGATACATGTCTATCCATTATGCGCGTTTTACATCAAGGCCTCGGCGATGGTAAGTATAGACCCTGTCCACTGCTCGTTCATTATGTAGATGCTGGTTGGCTTGGCAAAAAATCTGGTCGTGGTGTTTATTCTTATGTTTGATAATAGTAAAGCCGCGTGGCAATATTTGCATCAGATGATTGAATTGCTTAGATTTTTCTCGTACAGAAGTGGTGGCAACTGATGTCAATAGGAACACTATATATACCCTGTTTTACTGAAAAATTGCAGCTTTAATTTGCTCAGTATAAAATCATGGTAATCATGTACTGAACAAAGAGACCTTCTGTGTTTAATCTTGTATCTCTGAAAAAGTTACTTTCCAGGTAACATTTCCTTTACAGCTGACAGTAGCTCCAACTTAGACGTTGAATGTCTGATGTTGGAGTCTATGTATCAAGAACATGCAAGGTATAAAACGTTGCAGACAGTGTGTACACGCACTCTAGCCATAAAACATCTTGTCATTAGAAATCCACTAAATCTGTTGTCTACATGGTATACTGTCTAGCAATCAAAAACCAAGTGAGAGAACTAGAATAAAAGCAGAGTTAAGCTGTTGAATTTGAAGCAGTGAGATTCTTATACCACTTTCAGCACAACAAAGAGAGGACCAGGAATATATACAGTGCAGCCTCATTCATTTGTGTTATACTGGCAGATTACAGTCACCTAAAAGGGCCTTGAGTTGACTTTGCTTTTAGCACACAAGGCCACATGATAAGTGCATCAGTAGAACTGCAGCTTCTTCCTCATCTTTGGCAAATACTCCTTTTAAGGTTAGATGATCATCACTCGGGCCTAGATTCCTGAACCTTGATTGTAAACACCCATATATCTTCTTCAGAGAAGCTGGACCTGATGAGACTTTCCAAGCATTTGGGCTCTCTCTTAACAAGTCCACTTGATTTTTTAACACAAGTTGATGCCATTTGCTCTTCTTCTGATGATGAGACGCATCAGAAGCAATGGGCTTCAGACCCACTTCTTGCGCAAGTAGGGCATTGTTACTGTTTTGCTTTCTCTTCAAAGGTTTTGAAAGATACTTTGGGGAAGGTGGAGACTTTCCAAGAATGGGTGCTCGAAGCTCCACCTCACTCTGCCCTGGCAAAGACCTATATTTCTTGAATCGAATGCCACATGCATTGCAGAGAGACTGCAGTAATAAAAATAACGTCAAACAAACTATCAGAGTGTGAATTGAAAAGATAGTTAGTTAGCATTATATCACATTCTATGCATCTAGCATGTTGGGGAAAATAAAAAAGATGAAACAAGTTTCATTACAAAACATCCTTCCGTTCACATACCTTAGGCCCTTGTGGTCCACTTCTCCACATAGGTGTCTTTGTTGTTCCACATAGAGAGCATGCTTTAAGAACAAGTTGAGCAGAAGACCCTCGAGGAGATATCTCCATCTGGCTATTACCATTGGACTCCATATTTCTAGCCTTCCACTTAACAATACTAGCCAATGTATTTGGCATTGCTTCAATATTCCTCGAAGCTGAAGGGCAAGAATCGCCGTTGCTCCTGTTCACCTTATTAGCGACCTCCATATGATTGTTTGACTTGGTGTTGGAAGCAGCCCTGTGGAAATGCCTATCCAGTTCCCTTCCATCTGTTCTAGTCATATTGATCCCTTCATCAGCCTGAAAAACAATCCAATAATGAGAAAAGAGCCAGTTCTAGCAAAAAGAGACATAAAATCTTCAGTGTTGGAGGTGATGAATAGAGAACAAAAATGCAGGATACATGCATTCTTTCAGTGTTGGAAGGGTGATGATTACAGAAACAAAATAGCAAAATATCAAAAATCTATGATATAGAAAATTGTGTAGCTATACACTCAGAAAGTTTCTTGTAGCTATACAGTCACAAAGTTTATAGCTTTGAAACCTCTAAATGAGAAGAGGACCAGTTCTCTATCAGAACTAGCTTTTACATAAATTCTTCAATGTAAAAAGGGTGATGAATAGAGAATAAAAAATGCAAGATATTGAATTGTATAGCTAAACAGTCACAAAGCTTCTAGCTTAACCCTCTGAATGTTAGAAATCTTTCAACTAGAGGCAATCTTTGAGCCAAACAAGGAATAAAATTAGCATAGGCATAACCATGAATTTTCAGCATCAGGAATTGCCAAGTTTTACCCCTTGGAATTGCCAAGTTTTACCCCTTGGAAATTTACGAAAAAACTGGTAACTTTTTACTGGAATCATGCATAGCCTGAAACCAATCAGGCGCTTCATGACCTAAAATTCGTAGAAAAAGAGTCTTCATGACACCTAAAATCAATACATGCCATTAATCAAAGAGATAGAAAGTGAACTAACCTTTGAGGTCAAATCAGGTGAAGGTTTAGGATGCAGCAAAGGAGCTGCACTGTCTCTGTGCCCATGGCTTGGAGTCAGATTAGTCTCTAAAGTTAGCTCAGAAGCACACCCATCAGCCAGACAGCCCTCTTCCTTACAGCTACTGTCATTCTTTGAAGTGATCTCGGCCATCGATGACGTGTGGCTCGATGGGTTGATCTCCACCGTGGTCAAAACATTGCTTGATGATGGTCTGGCTGGGGAAGCATGTGAAGACGACGATGAAGAAGAAGGGCCAGAGAATGATGAATTCAAGACCTGAGCCTCCGATGATGAATCCTCCTGAGGAATTTCCTTCTCCCCCTCTTTCGAGAATGAAGACGAAGGCCTCTGGCTCAGGGGAACAGTGATGCCTCTGGAGAAATTTGATGAGCACGAGTGCATCAGCACGATCGACGATGGCGATCCACCATAGCCGGAGCTCGATGCTGTTAGATCATTGCTCGTGGGATGTGTGGGTGAGGAACACCTCTGAGAGACATCTAGAGCTTTCATCGACGAAGATGAGGAGGAGGAGGATGAGGATGAAGATGGAGACAAGGATGATGATGGTGATGGCGATGGCGAAGCTCTGTTTGCGTAGAGCGGCGAAGAAGAGGACGAGGAAGAAGAAATCACAAAGCTGTTCTTGTTGGGCTGCTGCTCGCAGACCTGATTCTCCTTCTGCATTTGCATAAGCCAGAATTTCTTGATATGGCCATGTCCGCAGACCCGGGATAAGCTGTGCGAGGGCGCTTGCAGCATCGTTGCTTGCTGCAGCTGCAAGCAGCAAAGCAGAGGAAAGGGAAGCAGGAACAAGCGGGTTCCTTTCAGCTTTGGAAGAAGCTCGAGCAATTATCTGGGCAAGTCCCCCGAGCGAGCTGTTACACGGCAGATGAAGGAGCTTGAGGAGGAGGATGGAGCAGAGAAGTCCATGGCCCCAGCAGATCTGCAGCGAAGAAGCACCCAGTCAAAGACGAACCTCGCGACCCTGTGAACAAGCAGATACGGCGAAGCAGAAGAGATGACAGAGGAGAGAATCGAGGGAGGAAGTGGGGGGGGGAGGAAGAGATCAGAGAAGAAGGAAGAACAAGGAGCGGGAGATGGAGATGGAGCTGGAGATGGAGATGGAGATGGAGATGGAGATGCAGAGAAACAAAGCACGGCGGTCGGAGGAGGGGAGGAGAAGAAGGAAAGGTGGAGATGGGAGTGGAGATCAGGGGAGGAGATGAAGTGGGCTGCCTTCAAAGCTATGGATTAGGGTTAGGGTTAGGGTTAGGGTTAGGGTTTGCAGACAGAGACAGAGGAGAAGAGGATAAGGAAAGACGGAAGAGGAAGAAGGAACAGGGGACGACGACGACGATGATGAACATAAAAATTAGGGCAAAAAAAAAAAGCGGAAAAAAACACAAAAAAGAATTTTACGAAAATATAGAAAAACAAAAGAAAACAAAAACAAAAACAGAGTCTCCTTTTTTCCTTTTTCCTTTTTTTCCTTCTTCCTTTTTTTCCTTTTTTTCTTTTTTCCTTTTTTCTTTTTTCCTTTTTTACGTCGGGCAATTTTTTTTCTTTTTCGTTTTACTGGTGCCGCCAAATGTAGCGGCGCAGCATCGCCAGCCGTCCGATCCTCCCCGGCTGTCCTCCGCCGTTGGATCCCCCCTTTTTTCTAGGGCTTTGTCTTTTTTTTTTTTTCTCTCTTCCGCCCGGCCCAATCCATCTCCACCGTCCAAGCCTATCTCCTTCCATCGCATCGTCGCCGTCCGTCGCGTCTCCTTGGGGGCGCCCATCCTGGCCGTCCGATCCTGGCCACACCGCATCTGGGCCGTCCCCATCGGATCGATTTTTTATTGCATCCTAGCCGTCCACGTAGAAAGGCGGCCTGAGATCTCGACCGTTCCTTTTATACGATACAAGTTTATGTCAATAGAGAACAAAAAAACCTAAACCCTAAAAACCTTAAGGCTTTAAACCTTAACCCTAACCCTAACCCTAACCCTAGGCACTAAAACCCTAGACAACTCCACCAGTGCTTCCAGCAAACTAGAAGCATGGGCAGGGGAAAAAACAACTAGTATCTTGTTAAGAGGGACCATCATTCAGATCAACATCTTCTCTGATCTCGGATCAGGACATCTAAACTGTGCCGATGCACATCATTCTGAGATACCGTTGACTTAAAATGACTCGGGTGATGCCGTCTTTGGTTTGGAACTCGAAACACCCGTTCCGAGCTTGACGCGGATAGGCATCGATCTTGGCAGTGTCCGAAGCCAGATTCCAGTGGCCCTAAATGCAAACCAAGCCGTTTAATCGAGTTCAACCAACTTAGTGGCATGGTGGCTTGGGTTGACTCGGCTCAAGCTTGAGATTTGTTATCTTGTTTCAGTTGGGCTCACCTTGGTTTGAGCTTTTGTCGATTCAATTTCATTGGTTGGGAGCCAGTAAAGCCAATTAAGCGTTTCTTTTGGTAAAAAAATGTAAAACGAAAAAAAAAATTAATCTTGATATAAAGTTTGGCCTAAACTGGTTTAAGCCTTAAACGGTTTGATATGGCTTAAGCTTCAGTTTTCTTAAACAGCTCATGTTTAAATGGTTTGGCTTGAGATCTCTTTAATTGGCTAAGCCCATGCCTACCAGTCTATGTTGTGCTAATCAACAATCGATTTCTCTCAAGTTCGGGTCCATACATCTTGACTTTTATAAACACCTTAATGCCAAGCTCCCCGAGTTAAAGAATCTCCAATAACTGAAGCATATGAGGCATCTAGCTTGTCCATGCTTGTGAAATGCATCATCGCACGTATCAAAAGCTACGACGAAGTTTTAAAACTAATAACGTCTTGGTCCATTAGTAGTACCTTCCCAAATCAATGATGTTGCCTTTCGTTCCACATTGGTTTGGCTTTCCCTTTTTCCACCTCTAGTTTGATGTGGGAAAGCATAAGAAACATGATATGAATGACGCGTTATGCTACGTTACATATTGGTTTGGATATGCACCTAATGATTGAAATGGGAGCCCATAAAAAACGTTAACTAATGTCTCTTAACTTTCAGTTTAGTATCATTTGTCGTGAATGTTACAAATCTTAGTTCTTGGCACCTGCATTGTGTCTCTCACTTAAGTTCGATTCTATTGTATTTTAGCTATGCACGATCTCAATGACCTACATCAGTGAGCAACAATCTTTCCTTTATAAGTGTCTCACCTTATGCAAGGACTTAGTTATGGGAAAAAGGGCAGGTACTTGCAGGGTTGAGCTAGAAATAGTTTACTACTAATGTGAATTTCTCTAATGATGCGGTCGATAGATAATACTTATTTTCACATGATTTCTCTTATAATCATACCGAAGCCGATGACTTTTAATGGACTTGGGGTGATGGTTGCTGGTTCTCAATAGCTTGCTTTCATGGCTTGACGATTCGGCTCAAAAATATTTGGCGGCAGACGGATCACAGCAGACGAATCGCACCATATTGGTGATGAGGGGCACGGTTTTGTCCGCAATGAATCGCAGCAGATGAATCGCACGCCAGCAGTTTGGGTGCAGAAAGCGCAACGATGTTTCGGCCGATGAAATAAACAGTGTTGGAAACGAACGATCCTTGTATCGCAGAATAGAAGACGAGTATGAGATTGAACCGAATCCGACCTGCTCATCCTGGTCAGCTAGCGACCTTCTTATATACACACACACACATATAAGAAACGTTCGGAAGAAAGCGATCACAAAATCGGTACAATAACTCTGCTAAACGCGGCGATATATATATATATATACTTTTACAGATTCTTGAAGTCGCGTTGTAATTTCCTATCTGGCTACGCCTCATAGAATAGAGATTTTCTTAAAAATTAGCAAGTGTTGTATCTATATATATATATATAACTTTATATGTATGATCTGTGAAGGTTTGGGGTTCAAGTCCGAGCAGAGGACACAAAAGACCAGGATTTGGGCGGACAAGTGTGAAACCTGCAGCCTTACCTCTATAAATAGGAACCAGGGAGCGCAGTTTTAGGGTTTGGTCCTCCGCTTCTCTGCATCTTCTTCCTCCGCCATCGCCGTCGCCGTCGCCCTCGCCATCGCCATCGCCATCGCCATCGCCTCTGCTTCCTTCCTGTGGATCCTCCTCCTCCCTCTGCAGGTTTCTTCGCCTAGGAAGGAAGGACCTTCTCCCCCTCGCCGCCACCATGCCGGCCACTGCGGGAAGGGTGCGCATGCCCGCCAACAACCGCGTTCACAGCAGCGCCGCCCTGCAGACTCACGGCATCTGGCAGAGCGCCATCGGCTACGATCCTTACGCCCCCGACCAGAAGTCCTCCTCCGCTGCCGCTCCTTCCTCCGCCTCCCATGGCGACCTCGGCTCTGCCGGCGCCGGTGGCGGAGATGGACTCGGATCTCGCGCCGCCGAGCAGAACACGTACGACAGCTTCCAAGGCCTCCTTGCCCTCGCTCGCCTCACCGGATCTAACGCGGACGAGGCCAGAGGATCGTGCAGGAAATGCGGACGCGTCGGGCACCTTGCCTTTCAGTGCCGCAACATGCTCGCGCTCAAGGATGAAGCCGCGGCTCCCTCAGCTGCCGTGGCTTCTTCTCATGGAGGTACCAATCCTATCTCCCCCTTTGCCGACAAGAATGGCTTACGTCGCCTTGGGAAACGCAAAGGCAAGGACTCCAATGGACGTGATGCCTCTCCGTGTTCTTCTGATGATGACGATGGTGGTGCTGATTCCGAAGATGATGACGCTAGTGATGTCTCCGACAGCTCCGAGGATTCGGAAATGGAACGCTACATCAGAGAGAAGTTTGGTCGCAATCCGCTCAAATCTTCCTCTACTAAAAGTAAAGCAAGTAGCAAGAAAGATCTAGATGAGATGACCAAGAGAAGGAAGAAGTCTCATTCTTCATCTAAAAGGAGCCGGTCTAAGAAAGATGCATCTGACAGTGATGTAGACAGCTCTGAAGAAGATGAAAGGAGGAAAAAGAAATCGAAGCAAAGATCGAAATCTAAGAAGAGACTCGATGATGATGAGGATGGTGCTACATCTGAGGAAGGGATTAAGGAGTCTAGGCTCAGATCAAAGTCCAGCAAAAGCAAGGATAGGCACGATAAACCAGAGAAGGAACAGAAGAAATCCAAGCATAAATCATCGAGGTCAAGAAAAAGTCACCTCGGGGATTCTTCTGATTCTGAATCGGAAGGATTAGCAAGTAGTGAGAGTGAAGAGGAGAGAAGAAAGCATAGGAAGAAACACTCACGCAAGCATAGGAAGCACCAAGATGAACTCTCCGAAAGAGATGAAAGCTCAAAGAAAAGGCGCAGTAGAGAGAAACATCACAAAGATGAATGCAGTGAAGAGCGCAGACATTCGAAGAAGAAACACAGGGAATGATACTGAAAAACATATTGTAATCTAATCATTTACTGTGGAAAAATTGAGAATGTAAGGGAGAAGGATTAACAAATTGCAAGAAGATGTTTTGGCAAGATTAAGCTATGTATCTTTTATTTTTACAAGGTGGGTTTGTTTTGTCTTTATATAAAATCTTTTGAGAACATGGTTACTGTATCTAAATTACAAAGACATAGATAGATCTTATTTTTTGCTGAAACAGTGCTAATGAAAGCAGTGGAACCAACAAATGGATCCATATAGTTGAAAGACTAGATATTTCTGACTATTTTCATTAGCGTTTATAATTGAATATTGTGTTTACTAAACTGAACTACAGTGTCTATGGTTAGTTAAACTAAAGTTTGTTCTCAGCACATCACGCTACATGAGAGATCTCTAGCATCACGTCAGAATGCCTGTACTGAATCCAGTTATGAAGCTATGAAGACAACATAAAGATTGTAATATGTATACATAGTTGAACTTTTTCAACATTTTGACATATATGTGATGCAGCAGAGCTGCTTTTAAATATTTGTTTTGTGGTGGAATGCTTGACAGGAGCGAGCATTCACTGGAAGGAAGCAAACGTTTTGTGTATATATGCTGCCTTGCATTTGGAATGCTGAGGATAATTCAGATGCTAAGGAAAAATCTCCCCACAAATTAACCAAATTACAAGTCTTTATTTGGATGAAGAGCACTTTTACATTTGGGTGCTACAAATATACCCTGAAGCAAAAGGGGTATTATCTTGACATCAATCTATATACAGTCTAGTGGTTTTTCAAGAGCTGGCTGTATGGAATAATCTACATTATGTGTGTGTATAACTATACAATATATATGCATATACCTGGGGATCAGAAAATAAGTATGATTCAATCTCTGAGATGTGTCTAAAGTATCAACAAGATTTACAGATTCAATACCCTGATGATGCGTGTGCGCATGTCTATGCATGCATCACTTGGGAAGTGTTGAACCAAATTGAATTTGCTGAGCTGAACCGCCCAGAAAATTTAAAGCAGTCGGCAATTTAAACTGTTCTGGAAGCCACATATCCACTCTAGCCATCCAAAGCTGCTGTCTAACCAAACCATCGTTGAACCGGTCTACGATTTCAAGCTAGACAAGCACAAATACATAGTGTTCCTGGCATCACCACGAGGCTGATGAACATCAATGATAAGGTCCTCATGCTTCCTTCTGTGCTTTGATGAATTCGTATCCTGATCCTATCTTTGTCTCAAGGAAGTGGAGCTCATGGCCTCTTGCTGAAAGGATCCGAGAATTGAATTCATGATCCTGAGCTTTCGAATCAAGCACACTCTATATACCGAATTCTCCTGTCTTTGCCTCAAGGACAAGATCCAAGAATTGAATTCATGACCTTGATCTTTCGAATCAAGGACACTCTATATACTGAATTCTCCTGTCTTTACCTCAAGGAATCAGAGCTCATGGCCTCTTGCTGAAAAGATCCAAGAATTTAATTAATTCATGAACTTGATCTTTCCGATCAAGGGCACTCTATGTACAGAATTCTTGATATCTTCTCTATTCTGTTTTCACTGCAGCATATTTGCTCCCTTGTGTCAATAGCTTACTTCTGGTTCCTGACACAAAAGCTGACTGATGACACACATTGACTAGAATCCTTCCCTCACCCATCCTCAAATCTGCTGTTTGATAGTCTCTACTGGCACAACCCATTCTTATCCTCTCCTTGCTAGTGCATTCAATTCTCCTCTTCCCCTCAGTAATTGGCAGTTTCCTTTCGGCAGCCACCATTTTTCCATCCCCCTGCTTGTTCACAGAATCCACCTTAACACGCCTTTCAATGCCTCCATTAACGGTACTATTTGCAGCAGCAGTGGCAGAAACGTGGCTGGGCAATGTTGTACACTGACTATCATCACTTCCTTGCTTATTATGGCTATGGAATTTGGAGGCAAGTCTGAAGATCCTACCCACCTGCACTACAGACCTGTCATGTTGTTCATGACCATGGCTGGAGCGCTGAGTGGCATATGAAGAAGAAGGGTCAGTGAAAGTCTCGATGGTCGACAGGTTCGTCCCAAGATTGGATATGTTGGAGAATGATGTCTTTGTATGTGTGGTGTTGGCTGTACTATCACTCCGGTTTGTCTCAAGGGCTTCATTGTGACATAGCTCTCGACCCTCTATGAGACTATTGAACTTGGGTGAGATTTCAGTGTCTTGCTTCACAGTCCTGTCAAATCCAGCCAACTCTTTTGAGCCCTGCACTTTAGCTGTAGCTCTTTTCTTGTATGAAGGATCCCTCACAACTAATGCCTGGTTATGATGATGAATCTGATGATTGTTGTTGTCTTCGCAGTGGGCTGGATTAGAAGCCCTTTGCCTCTTGGATGAGGCAAGCGCTCGAAAAAGCTTCACAAGCTCGGACCCCAGAGCACTGCACTTGCCTTCAGCTTTCATCGCCGCAGTGAGTGCTACCTCTATTTGGGCTGTGAAGAAATGCGCCTTTGAGTCCAATGTCCTGTCAAAAAAAAATATCGAAATGTCCATGAAAGAAAGTATTTTCATGAGTATCAAGTAGCACAGGATTTTCTCTGAAACACACAAAACAACAGCAAACTGTATACATGGATTATTACTACACAGTATTTTGACAGGAGGGTTTTGAACAGCAATGGTTGTGTTCTAGTATCGATGATTTTGGATGGCAGTGGTTGTGTTATATCACCAAACTGCAAGGGTCTTTAGGTAGCTATGGTTTTCTTTTTCTTTGGTCTTGAGGTTTCAGATGGCTATGGATGTGTTCTATCAGCATCAAACTAGTTGAAATTGTCTTTTGAAAGCTGCATGTGTTTGGTATCACAGAGCTTCATATATAACAGCTTCAGTTGTGTTATCATCATCGTGTCACACGAAAATTTTTCTATCTGTGCTGTGTTGAAGCATTTTGAAAGCTAAATCTGTTTGGTATCACAGGGCTTCATATATAACACAATCGGCTGTATTATCACCATCATGACACTAGAAGGTTTTTTCTTTCCATACTGAAATTCAGCTGTTGATCTCCCAAAAACCAAATTGACATTTTTGAAAGCTACATATGTCTGGTACTCACAGGGCTTCAACACCATGTCACTCGAAGGTTTTTTCTTTCCATGCTGAAATTCATCTGTAGATCCCAAAAACCAAATTTACATTTTTGAAAGCTAAATCTGTTTGATATCACAGGGCTTCATATATAACACCTTTGGTTGTGTTATCATCATGATGGGCTCTTGAAGATTTCCCTTTCCCATGCTGAAATTCAGCTGTTGATCCCAAAAACCAGATTGACATCTAATAGTTGGAAAGATTTCGACAGTACCTTGTCGTGAGAGTTGCAGCTGTCTCGACATGGCATATCCGATTCTCCAATTCTCCTACTTTCATCTCCAATGCATTCAGTGCTTCCTCGCTGCACTGCTTTGCTCCATCCCTGGCACTCTCATTCCCTCCTCCATCGCCATCTTCTTCCACCTTCTTCAGCTTCTCGACGAAGCACGACACCTCTTCATAGGAGTCGAGAAGCTTCACAAGCTTTTCCATGGATGCATCAGCCAATCGAGGATTCTCATCCTTCTCGATCTCTGAATGCTCGATCCGATCCGATGAAGGATCCGCCTTGTGCTTCTCTTTCCTTGTCTCGACCTCTTTCTTGACCTCGCGCAGAAGCATCTCGCATTCCCTGTGGTCTGAAGCTATGGCCGAAGCCACCTTCGTCCTGAGCTCTTGTATGCAGATCTCATGCTCTTGGTGTTTTTCACAGAGCTCGGATGTGTTCTGTATGGCAGTAGCTATGGCTGAAGCTACCTCTGTCCTGAGCTCTTGTATGCAGATCTCATGCTCTTTGTGCTTTCCATGGAAGAGATCCGATGAGTTCTGTATTGCAGTAGCTATGGCTGAAGCTACCTCCGTCCTGAGCTCTTGTATGCAGATCTCATGTTCTTTGTGCCTTTCATGGAAGAGATCCGATGAGTTCTGTATGGCAGTAGCTATGGCTGAATCTACCTCCGTCCTGAGCTCTTGTATGCAGATCTCATGCTCTCTGTGCTTTTCATGGAAGAGCTCCGATGTGTTGTGTATGGCAGTGGCTATGGCTGAAGCTACCTCCGTCCTGAGCTCCTGTATGCAGATCTCATGCTCTCTGTGCTTTTCATGGAAGAGCTCCGACGTGTTGTGTATGGCGATGGCTATGGCTGAAGCTACCTCCGTCCTGAGCTCTTGTACGCAGACCTCATGCTCTTTGTGCCTTTCATGGAAGAGCTCCGATCTGTTCTGTATGGCAGTGGCTATGGCCGAATCGAGCTCATCTATCCTCTCTTCCTTCGCCCTTCCGATCTGATCGAGGAGCATTTCGTGCTCCCTGTGCTTCTCGCCAAGCTCCGAAGCGGTCTGCACAACACTGGCTATGGCGGAGGCGAGCTCCTCCATCCTTTCCTCATTCCGTCGCCGGAAGCTTGAATCCTCTTTGCAGCAGCTCGCTTGGCATGCCTCGGAGAGCTCTTCTGATCCTCTTTCGGCTCGATCTGCTGCTGCCATAGCTTCCTGGGCGGCGGAGGAGGCCGCTTCGCTGTGCTTCTGCTCCGGAAGCAGCGACTCTGTTAGGGTTTTCGCCTCCCTGCGCAGATCCTCGGCTTCGGTTTGAGCTTTCCCGGCTTCTCGATCGAGCGTTCCCACCGTCTTCGCCATGGCGAGGTCGTGCAGAGAGCTTCTGCTTCTGCTTCCATAGCCGCCGCCATAGCCGGAGCTTTCCTTGTCTTCCAAGCTCCTCCGCAGGTCTTCTTCCCCGTTCGCTCGGCTTTCCTGCGTCGTCTGCGCCTGCAAGCTCTCCTGCATCGCTGCCATGGCTCGCCTCAGATCCTCGCGCTCCCGCTTCGACCTGAAGCTTTCCTTCCTCGCGCGATCGAGCTTTCTTGAAAGCCGGCGATTCGTCTGCTTTCTCGCCGAGATCTGGCGAATCTCTTCCCGAACGGCGCAGATCTGAGCTTGCATCGCCTCGGCGATGGCGTCTCGCACGCGAAACTGATGAATCTCTTCCCAAACGGTACAGATCTGAGCCTGCATCATCTTGGCGATGGCGCCTCGCACAGATTCGTCAGACAAGAAGGCGACGGAAGAAGAAGAAGAAGAAGACGAAGACGAAGAAGAAGAAGCGCCATCGCCACCGCGTTCCTGGAGCTTCTTCTGAAGCAGCTTCGTCTCCAACTCTGACCGAACTGACTCCACGCTCGACACCAGTTCCGACCGAAGAGCTTCAGCGATCTTGGCTATGGCGCCCTCGAGCTCCTCGATCCTGCTCGCCTGCTTCGATTCCCGGGCCTCCAGCTCCTCCATCGCCAGGCCCTTCATCTCGCCTGCAAACGCCGCCATCGCTTCCTGCATCGAGCTCTCCAGCCTTCGCCTCTCCTCCTCCTCCGACTGCAGAAGATCCTCCATTCTTCTGCACGCATCTCGATCGATCGCCCCTTTCATCTCCTCCCTCTCTCGCTCCCACCGATCCCTGTGCTCTTCCAGCTCCCGCTGCAGCTCCTCGATCTTGCACCGGATCAGCCATGAGGATTCCTCTCCTCCTCCTCCTCCTTCGAGCTCCGCCGCCGACAGATGAGCTGCATCAGATCCGCCACGAAGATGAAGATGATTCAGATCCTCCTTGGAGCACGAAGAAGGGACGAGCATCTGATGCTGCTGCGTTCGAGCTGCTCCGAAGGAAGACTCTCGGTTGGAGCTCTTCCTGGGGCCATTCTGAGCGCCATGCACTCCATCCTTGCTCCTCTCCTCCATAGACTGCGGCAGATCAGCACGATAAGCGCTCGAATTCGCTCCTCCGATGATGCTGATGCTGATCGAATCCTCTACTTGCTCAGCTCCGAACCTCTTCATGAAGCAGCTCTCGGATGCAAGCTGCGATCGAGGGCCTGAGATGCTGCTGAATCGGCCATTGCCGCCGGGAGCTTTGATCCGAGCATCTTCTGCACATGGCGTGTGATGGAGAAGCTGCTTCTGCCCATCTCTTGAACAGGCAGGTAACCGAGAACGAATCGATGCAGAAGAAGACTCAGAAGAAGCACTTCTCTTAGCCACTAGATCTTGTCGATTCACGCCATTCTTCTTCTCCTCCCCTGGCAATCCATGATGCCCTAGCCTGAGCTCAGGCTCTTGCAAGAAGCATTCAGCTGCTGCAAAAAAAGCATTCAAAAAACACAATTCCTCTTGATTCCTGAGCAGATTCTAGCTAGTCTTTTGACTGAATGGAATCGGAACCTTGAAAATCAGTCAGATTCTAGCTAGTCTTTTGACTAAATGGAATCGGAACCTTGACAATCAGGCAGATTCTAGCAGATTCTAGCTAGTCTTTCTGAGCAGATTATGGTGCTTTGATCTTGCAGAATTGATGAAAAAGAATTAAATCCATTCAATCGAACGGTGTATGATCTGCATGACATGCTGTTTTTTTGCAGAGATTTCAGGCACTCAGGCACAGAATTTGTGGGAAACCAGCCTCACCTTCCGTCGATCCGCCGATCGTCTGCAGATTCAGAAACCCCTTCTCTTCGAGCATTTGCTCGCTGCCGAGATCGAAGACCGGGTTGGAATACGTGAGGGCCTCGGAGAATGCATCGCTGCGAGGAGAGGTCTCGAGAGATTCATCGGCATGTGCAGCACAAGGCGCGCTTGATGCAGACCGATCTTGTTGTCTCATCTTCGGATCCGCAGCTTGTTGTGGCAGATCCATGGCCAAGTTAGCAGCAGCAGCAGCAGCAGCAGCGCTTTGCCTCCCAGACAATTCCTTGAGCTTCGAAATGTAATGCGAGAAGGGTAGCGAGGTGCCGAATCGAGCCTGTGCATCAGCATCGCGGGTGGCATTGGCATCGCTACTGTTAGCTGCACTTTGGCTAGCTGCAGCTGCAGCACTTTCATGAGCTACTACCAGCTTCTCTTCTGAATCAGTGCAAGGTCTTCTCATCTCATCGATGCCATGGCCATGGCAGCACGCCGCCGATGCACCGCGAGAATCGGGGGCTGTATCCTTGCTTGCTAGCTTCTTCCAGCTACTGGAATTGATCCCTTTCGGGTTAGCCATAGCGGTATCGATCCCTTTCGAGCTACCCAGAGCGGCATCGATTCCTTTCGAGCGATCCATGCTATTGGCATCGATTCCTTTCGAGCGATCCATGTTATTGGCATGGATTCCTTTCGAGCGATCCATGCTGTTGGCATCGATTCCTTTCGATCTATCCATGCTATAATTGGCATTGATTCCTTTCAAGCGATCCATGCTATTGGCATCGATTCCTTTCGAGCAGCTAGCCACACTTTGGGGCTGATCTGTGGAGCAAAGGAGGAGGGACTCATTTTTCCTTTTCAGCCATTTCATCCGATCCCTCATCTTGCCGTACTCTTCGTCGAGCTTCGTCCTGATGCGGTTGGTTGCCGCGATCGTGCCCTCGACATCTCCGACGCCTTCTTCCACGCTGTCGATCCTCAATGGAAAGCCGGCCTTGCAGAGATTCTGAGTGCACATTGGACTCAAGGCTTTGTCGAGCCTGCGTGTTTTGCCCGAGGGCCTGATATTGGTCCTGTGAAGACCAGAAGAATCATCCCATTCCTCGTTCGTGGGCACTTGAGCAGCTGCATTCTCAGCGCTGCCATGGCTGAGTGACTCGGAGAGCATGACCTCATCCTGCCCCCAGAAGTAGCTGCTGCTATCAGCCTTTCTGGAGCGAGCATTCTTCCGAATCCGGTAAGTGTCGACAGATTCGATTCTACGAGGATCGATGCAAGAAGATGTGGTATGGGAATCGGTGTAGCTGCTTTGTTGATCTACCTCTAATGTTGGTGCATGATGGCTGGGCTGTTGGTCAATGAAGCCATTCCCCGTCGTCGATGATGTAGGAGCTCCATGCCGAGGCCTGGGATTGGTAGAGAGTCTAGGCCGATGCTGCCGATGTGCTTCGATCATCGGATCACAACTAGCACCAGCAGCAGCTTCTTCTTCTTCAGATTCTTCTTCATTTCGATTCCATCGACATGATCCCAAGGCATCGTCATCGATCATGAAGTGGGCAGATTTCCTTCTTCGGTTTGACGAAGAAGCGGGCTCTCGATCCATCATCAGGCAGACACGGTCATCGTTCGAATGCTCATTCATCGTATCGATGTCAAGCACATTGCTCAACGCTTTCAGTTCTTGAGATGAAAGAGATTCCATGAGGTGGACCTGCCTCTTCCTCTGCTTTCTAGAGGACGCCATAGATGCTGGCTCTCTCATAATTCCTTTGTTGTTACCCCATAGTCTTCTCTGTTTCTGCAGCATTTGGTCTGGCGATCGAACCAGCACTGCTTGCGGCGATGGTGCTAAAGCTTGCTGTGGATCATCATCGGCGCAAAAGCCAGGCAAAGGAAGCGGTCTAGCCCCCCTTCGAAGCGCTCGAGTGCTAGCCTTTGCGGCGAGCTTCGGATTCTTCACGCCAGATCCGTCTTTCGATGCCATTACCGCGGTCGATGCAGCGGGTTTCGAGGCTGTTAATGCGCTACTGCCGCAGCTGTTGTTTGTCGGCGAGCTGAAGGCCTCTCCTTCGAGCTGCTGCATCCTCTTCCTCGCTTCCGGGAGGCATGTCAGGAGCTCCGCGAGCTGCTTCTCCGTCCTCTGAGCTTCGAACTGCGGGTGCGAAGCTATGGTGGAGGTCAGCAGCATGTAGAACTTCTTGAGGTGGGCGAGCTCATCGGACGCGAGCCGAGCTTTCTTCGCGAAGGCCGCCTTCTTCATGCAAAGCCGTGCGCTCCTGCAATGGAAGCTCAAAGGAAGCAACGGAGCATTCGAAACAGAGCTCTCCATAGCTGTATTTCAGGGATAGCCTGTGGCAACAAGAGGTGGGCCTATCGGGGCTCCTTCCTCTGCCTAAACAAGGAATGGAAATGGTGAAGGAGAAGCAACCTATCTATATATACATATGATCAAACGGATCATGCATTTGATTCACTTCCGGTGGAGCCAGTCTCTGGTTCCCTGAATGGTGGAGATTCGGTCTGAAAACAGGGAAGCAATCCATTGGCTTGAGATGGAGCAGCAATAATCCATGGTGGTGGGTTCTGTGCTAATCAGGGGCGATGGGCAGACAGACAAACGGAGAAGACAGATCAAGGAGAGAAGGTCTGGTTGGTGTAATGGTAAGGTCTTGCTAAGAAAGAAGAAGAAGAAGAAGAAGAAGAAGAAGAATGAAGAGGGATCAGAGACAATGCAAGAGATCAAGGCAGAGGGATGATCATCAGAGATGAGAAAGCAGACAGAGTCCACAATAGAAGAGAAGAGAAGAGAAGAGAAGAGTTTTGACGGTTATTTACCCGCCATGCTTTCCCTGCACTGGGACAACAAACGAACAAAACAACCACTGGGAGTGTTTTGGCTTTTCACATCAAAGAATGAGAACATGAGAACATCCTCATGATATTTGTGTTTTGGTATACTGGATCCATATACAACTACTATCAAAAGCTCCTCCAGATCATCTCTCTCCTGTTATCGAACTTGCTCGGATTGTCTAGCTCCGTGAGCTTGCTGTTATCGAACTTGCTCAGATTGTCTAGCTCCGTGACCAAGCTCGGGATTCGATTCCACCGATTTGTTCATGTATGTGCACGCATCGTGGCACATGGTGAACGATCAATCTAGCCTCATGTTTGCGAATTCGATGCAGTTCCTGCTCTTTCTTATCATGCCATCCCTAGTGAATCGATGAGCACAGTGTGCTAAGAGCACATCATGATCATCTGTGCTTATGGCATTGCATACCAAAAGCATGATAGTGCTTCGCCCCGAGCTTCAACATGTTCGTTTCTACGAGGCTTACCTGCATGGCTTGACATTTAGCAGAACCCACAATACCAATTGTTCATCATCATCCTCGGTTCAATGTGTAATAAAACCGCAGGAGTTTCTGTCACCATGAGCCTAAGGATTACACACAACCATACACGTCGTTGTATTCTCTTCTTAAGTTGCTCATGGATGATTGGGTACACATCCCACAATATCTTGTCTGCATAAAATGGAATTGTGACTATAGAACTAATGACCAATCATAGACTCAATGAGTTGGCTACAAGAGACACCGATTCCATGTGGATAGCCTTGTGAATGTAACTTATTTGAGCAGATTGAGCAGATCGATCGATCGAGCAGGATCTGCTCGATCCGCATTCAGAACCAGAAAATCCCCAACCTTCACTTGGATTCAAACAGAAATGCTTGTGGCTTGTAGGCAAAGTATTACGGAATTTCAACCTTCTATCACAGCGAACAATCGCTTGGGGAATACTGCCTGTTTTCCTTCCTGATGACATTCAAGTACTGCTTCAATGCTTTCTAGTTGGTAGCTCAATGCTTCCTGATGACATTCAAGTACTGCTTCAATGCTTTCTAGTTGCTTCAAAACTTTCAGAATGCCAGAATTCTTCCATACCTCACCAGCAGACAACTGCAGCTCAGAGTTTCACCTATACCAAGAAAGCAGCGTGATAATATTTCTAAGCAAGAAGATACTCTTAAAGTTAAATACAGCCGCACGATACAGGCCAAGACAAACACCATGGCACTAGTCTGCAAAAAAAAGTTAAATTGATTTGATGATACGGGCATTTCATTTTGACACGCCAAGACTCACTTCCAGCAAATTGTATTCAAAGAAGATATGTTGAGTTGAACAATCTCTAACAGATTATCCCGCCTATGATAACCCTGCAAGACATTATAAACACACCTCACGTCAGACAAAGCTACTGTTTTCAATGCTTAGTTTCCATGAGAGAGCATAAATAGATACCGGTTTTTCTATACATGCATACCAGCATGGCTTGAACTTCTTGTCTTCTTTTATGATGAAGACACCTGCATCAAGGATACAAATGATCTCCCCACCACTGATCAGCTTTATCTGTTCTTATATTTACAGGATGCAACAACAGAGAAGAACATATTTTGCATAAGAGCTCCTTCAATAACCATGGTTGCATTTAACTTTAACCAGATATTCTTCATGAAGCATTGGCTTTTATCACATTTCCTTCCCAGCCTAGCTTTGCTGTTATCCATGCCCAAAGCACCTATAGTATTCCCTTATTTATTTTAATACATGTGGACGCCCTTGGTGAGGGTTAAGTGTTGATACATACATGTTTAACAATAACATCATGTCCTAAATTCGACCGTACATAGAAAGTACAAACATATTGTTACACCGGAATGGTATACAGATTCACAGACAAGCTTCGTCTCGAGATTCTTGTACAGTTGAGCTTCACCCTTTCTTTGAACCTCTTTCATGTGATGAGCTACTCTTGATCTGACTGGTTGCAGTCTGTAACCCTTCTAAAAGCTAGAAAAGCAGAAAACAAAACCCAAAACAGTCATCATTTACACTAGAACAATGGCCATAATCCTCATTTTAAAAGAAAGAAGGCAACCGTACACCTACCTAGATCATTATATCTGTGCTTTCAATGCAGATGTAAGAAGACACATGCCCAGTCACAGAAATGGGCAGTCAAATGAATGCATATTTCACATTAGAAATGCACATAACAAATCAGTTGAAAATGCAGCCCAACTCAAAGACATATAGAGAGCAAAATGATTAAGAAGTAGATCGATTGATTTGGATGTGTATGTGGAAGCGTGCATTATCTTTAATTGTTGTGCTACCTTTGAAGTAGGTTGAATTCTTCTGCTCGTCCTCCTCAGCTCTGAGTTCTCCGATCCTATGTCTTTGCTATTCTCATCTTTCAGCTCCAACTTCTTTGATCCCGACTTCCCAACAACCTTGCTATTATGACCCTCTTTCAATTGTGATTTCTCATTTTCTTTATTAGTACGCTGATCATTCTCACTTTTCGGAACTTGATTCCTCAATTGCCTGTCATTTTCTTTGTAAGTTCTTCTCTTTTCTTCACGTTTCATGTCAGCACAATTCACACTTATGCTATTACTTCGCTTTCCCTGAAGAGAACTGCGTTTCTCATTTGCCTTGGTTGATTTAGAATGAAACTCACCTTCAAACATAGAGGAGGTTTCCATTGTCCCCCCTGTAGAAGCGTGATTCTCATTCTCCGAAAATTCCTTGTCAAACAATTCAGCTTGCTTTCCAAAAGCTGTCGATTGTGGAGGCAATTCTTCCTTCCGTCTGGACTTACCATCAACACCACTCCTCGTGATACTTGCTTTTGTTAGAGCTTTTCCAATGATATTCTTTTGTCCATTAGGGTGCCCATCATTTACGCTAGATGAATGCAATTTCCTTCCTTTCACACTACCTGGTTTACTTCGTTCTCCAGATCCCATCTGAAATTGTGGTGGAATAGGGGCCACGTCTTTACCCCCCTTAACATCATTACTGGACACATAATGCTTGCTAACTTCCATGAATTTCCTCTTCTTTGCTACCTTAGGAACACCAAAAGCCACCTTAGCTGCTGGCTGATGAGATGTGGAGGCTGTGCCTGGCTGATCAGATCTATTGATTCCATCTTGTGTTGAGGTCCTATCAATCTTTTCTGCAAGAGTATCAAAATGATTTCCACCTTTGTACTTTTCAAATGACTTTGGCTCTACCATCTGCTTGAGTATATTACCACTTTCCACTTCACTCTTTTCAAGTTTTCGTCTCTTTGCAGAGGGAGTGTCCTGTAGTTATCTTACATTGGTCAGAATTGCCAGATCGAATCATAAATTCTGAAATACCTAGCTTTATATTTTCCTAAACGTCCATGGTCTAGCCCAGAAGAGGGAAAATAGAATGAAACAACATACGATGAGAAAAATCTGGATATATTCAGTATGTGGTGTTCAAATCAAGCACAATCTCTCTCCTGGGGCTACACCAAGGGCACCCTTGGGAACATTATCCCAGGGGCTTATCAAAGTTTTCACATCTACATTGTTTCCAATTCAGAAACAAAATTACCTCACGAGTGTCCACAAGCACCCCATCACTCCCTTGTTTGATGTCAGGCCACAAGACCCACCGCCCATTTCTCCACAACAATGATGGTCTTATCATGGATGTTTTAATTAGGGATGTATCACCCTCCCCTGGGTAAGGAAGATAGACATTTGCATATGACAATTCGAAAGACAACCCACAAGATGATGTATATAAATTTTCCTACCTGGAAAAAAGACCTTGACCTTAGTTTCACCACCTTCGAGTATCCCTCTGATTTCCCCTTCTTGCCACCTGAGACCTCCAACCCCTCCCATGTAAAATAAATAGTAAAACATGAAAGGACATTACGAAGCACACAGGCACATACCTATCATGGAAGAATGCATCAACACGATCTCCAACTGACCACTTATAGCTACCCATAGCTTCTCTCCTTCTCTTTCTTGTGCCTTCAAAACCAATACTTGTATATGGATGGGCCAATCGCACCCTGGGTACATTATCAATCGTATCCTCCAGATCAAGCCACTCTTCCAGTGCATTAGTCCCTTTTTCACACAATTGAGACACTGTATAAGATAGAGGATTGCTCGTACTCACATTATCAATAACAAAGTTTTCATCATATGATTGAAATTTGGTACACATAAGGGTGATTTCTGTTACTTTTCAGTGGACTTACCATCTTCTGTCAGTAGTTCATACACCACCAACACCTTTTGCTCTTCTACTTTTTGAACCCTAGCAGAAAACCATACTCCAATTACATCCTTCTCATCAGATAGAACCTGAACATAAAATACATATCACCCGTTCAAAATGGAGAGCACATCAGTGAATAGCAGTAAAGAAAACTGTTAGCTAACCTCAACTAGGGAACCCTTGGCAATCTGGATTACAGTGTTTGCATCTGTAGGTTTAAAACTCCCAGCTATTGAAACCTGTCCAGCCACATCGTCGTGAACTTGATCAATTCTTACCAGTGCAGCTGCATCGCTATGTAGTTGATCAGTTCTTACAAGAGCAGCAATCTCTTGAAGCTCTTTCTGAACTAAACTAGTCTCTAACCTACTTTGATTAACCTTGGACGATGTGCAACCTTGTCCCAGTGAAACCGTTTCCTTTATGGCATTATTCATCCCATCACATCCACCAGTTGACATCTCCTTGACTGTCTCTTTGCCATGCAAGGCACCAACTGATAGAAACATTTCAATTCCTTCAGGTCCAACCTCCATCAAATTCTCTAAAGTGAAAGGAACTGACTCACCCATTGCCATTACAGTTCCAACTTGAGAGACTGCACTAGCAGCAAGCTCTGCTGCCCTCACGACTGTGTCAAAGTTCTGAGCCTTCAAGGCAGCAACAGATGTAGATTCAAGCCTCTTCTTTGAGGCATTTTTTGCTAACGCTATTATTGAGTTACAATTTTCTGTCATTTTCCAAGGGAGAGATACTGAACTATCCATGGAATCCTGCTCATGTCGAGGTTGGGCACTATTTTCCAGGTGGTTGGATGAAAGAGCATTCTCCCCTATCATTCTGGCCTGCCTAGCTGCCTCACATGCAGCTCTAGCAGCCGCTGCAGCAGCTTTTGCGACTGCAGCTGCTGTTTTTGCTGCAAGAACAGAAGATACAAGCTGAATCTCCATATCTGAACTCACTCCTAAACCTCTCTGGGCCTTGAGTTGGCTCCATAACGATGTGCTTTCCAGTACAGAAGAATCAGCATATGAAGAGGCTTCCTCTGCACTTACCTTTGCTTCCTCTAAGTGGGTTTTCAGATCCTGAAAGTTAAGGGGTTTACCAAGTTGGATTTCTGATATTGAAGTAGGAGCAACAGCTTGAACTGTATTTGCATCTAGAATCTTATCACCAGGAACTGTAACTAGAGATTTCTCTGAGAAAGTGGTGGGTACATGTTTTTCAGAAACAACCATGGCGAGTGGTCCTGAGGATGCGAAAGAATTATTTGTTACTAAGCTAACCTGACTGGAATCCTGAGTTTGCTTATTGAATGTTGATGCCGCTGAGTGGAAAACAGGTGGACTATTGTCAAACGAAAGGCATGTACTTGGAACCACATTCAGGGGCAACTCAGTGTGCTCAGCAGCAGTTTTCTTCCTCTTTCGGGGTCTTGATTCTGTTGTGATATGTTTTCTCTGCACAGTATCAGCACCAGTCACAGATGACGATCCTATAACTGATGTACTGAGAATAGGGCCAAGTGGTACTGATGGAGATGATACAGATGCCTTATTCCTAGATACTGAATTATCCAATGCCTGACTTGAGTTTAGAGGAGACACAGAAGGTCTTGGAAAAACTGAATGCAGGTTGTGTACAGTTGCCTGAGTTTGTGCAACCCAAGGTCCAGGAAATGGAGGGATCCATTGTGATGACCCAGCTGGATAAGGGCCTGAAGGTGTTGAAAAGTATGTTCGAGATGCATTTTGATGCAAATCAACATACGGATTACTAGATTGATTTAGATAAGGCTCACCTAGTGGAGAGGATATAACATGTGTTGCCATCGATGTGCTAGGATTAAGAAACACAGTTGATTGTTTATCCTTACTGGATTTGGACGGCTTTACATAAGCTTCTCCTACCGAAGACGATATTGAATGAGCTCCCATTGATGTGCTAGAATTCGGAAGCACAGTTGGTTTACTACCCTTGCTCATAGTTCTGCCCCAATTTTCTTGAGGTTTGGAATTTAGAACAGCTACATTTCTACCCTCCATGGCAGTTACTGAAGCTCCTGAATTACTGTTAACCTTTGAACCATCTGCAGCTCTGGCTGATAAAGAAAGGAAACCAGGTGCATTTTTCAGTGTATTATCAGAGCTTTTCGGATGAATCCTTTCTACTGCAGCTCGCCATATGTTCTCCCAGGCTGCACGTGCAGATCCTTCCAAATCATTCCCTCCTCGTTGCAAAACTGCAAAACACAAATTATGAATGCTAATAGTTTGGGTCTTACAAATGAAGATGAACAATTTTCAACAAAGATAATGAATAAAATTATCAATTTGTATGAACAGGGCAGGTAAGAAAAATTAATTGATAAAAACCTCCAGGGATACTTGAAAATGCTGTTACCATCAAAGCCTCCTCTGGAACACCCCCTTGACTATATGTCATCAATCAAATTAGCATCAATCAAATCCATAGCTTTTTGGAAATAGAACAACAACAGAATATCATAGCTTACATGAGAGATCCATAAACAAGAATTTGAGCCCGTAATTGAACTTGTTGCTGTTCATTAAAACGATTTGCTGATATCAGTGCCTCACCCACATTGAGGTCAGGCAAAGAATGTGTGTTCTGGTTGACAGAACTGATTGGTAACACGGATTTCTTCACATTTGATGGAATCTCAAAAGCTTGTGTTCTCAGTGAGGCATTACTGTTATCTTGAAGAACTGAAGATGTTATTCCCTTTCTTCTCCTTTGGCTACTAGATCCTGACTTTGATGGACTTCCTTTATGACCACCAGATTCTCCCTTCCCAATAACTTTTGGGTCTTCATCTGATCTTACTTGAACTGGACTAGAACGAGCACCATCCATTAACTTATTAACTTTCCTCTTGCTTCCCTTGACTTGTGAATGGACAACATCAGATGCAATAGTGGAAGCAAACTGCCCAAGAACAGAAACATTGCTCCATTAACCCTGAACAATCTCTTACCTTTCCATATTTTACTTGGTGAAATCTTATTGAAAATGTTTTAAAATCATCAGGAGAACATAAGTTAGCACTTCGTTAAGGTAATTTCAAGTGTTGTAAGAAGCATGATTCTATAACTTATTGAAACATGTCAGTATTTTCGGATATGATTGGTGTGAATGGTTCTAATCTAATGTATGATATATCTTCGGACATATTTAAGAGAAACAAAAGTTTGAAATTGTGAATAAAAATGCTGACGGAAGACAAAGAAAGAGATGGCAAATAAAAACTCAACCTCAACAGTGGACCATTTACCCAAAAAGGTACCAGTGTATATATTTCCAAAATTGAGCATAATCCAAGCCTACTCCTTGCAGTTTCATATGTTCATTTTTTTAAATAAAAATTTATTCATTTTTTCCAGGTTTCATACACATACTGTGTCCACAATATCCACGCAATCAAATGTGTAAGTTACAAGAATATTATCAGGAGGAAAATTAAAACATACATTGTGTGATGGAGATTCTGTTGTAGCTGTTGATGCAACAGTATGACCGATGGGAAGTTGTGGAGATACTTCCTTAACAATATCTGATTGGTTCAAATTTTCGTTGTTTGGTTTGAGAGTATTCTGTATTTCTTGGCTTATTGTTCGATCGTTGCCCAAAGATTTAACTGGAGTCACATCATTCAGATTTCCTCCCAACTGATTTTTATCATCTCCAATTATTTGATGATCTTCATGCCCTCCAGATTCAGACTGAGGTACCAACTCCTTGTTTGTGATGTCATCATTGTCTTGGTGGCTCACGCTTACTATTTCACGATGCTTGTTAGAATCTAGTGTAGATTCCTTCAACTTTTCTGGTAATATGGTTGTGTCACCCCACTTTACATTCTGTTGGCTTCCTTCTTGTACAATAACATCATGACTAGCTGGTTTCTTTGTATATTCTGCAGGGACACTGCCTACAGGCATATGATCTAGCAGTGCTGGTAACATGTTTGAGGTGCACTTCTGACCGTCTTGATTTACAGATTCCTCTTTATTGTTACCTTCGGGTAGGCTACTCCGCAAAGTTTCTACAGCGAGAATATCCTGTCTATTGGCAGAACTAGACTCTACAAAGCTATTTGTTTCATTAGAAGTGGTCATATCATTTGCAGTATTTTGATCAGCAATAACAACGTCAGACATTGAAACTTGACCCTGTATTTCTAGAGTGTTGTTAGTTATCCTAACTGACTCTTGCCCACAGCCAAGAGCCGGATGAGAACACGTGGCATTGTGTTTATCAGCTGAATTTGCCATCAACCCTGCTGCCTCTTTCTCAATGTTAGAGGTCACTAACACAGCAACTGAACTATCTTCTATTCCATCATTTGCCTTATTTTCTGCTTCTCTATTCAGTGACATGTCATTCCCTGAATCTGGCGCTATCATTTCTGTTGCACCAAGATTTGAACTCAAACTTGCATCCTGAACACAGCCCATTTTGTCATCCTTGCTATGTGACATAGAGCTAGAACTTGGGCTTGCCAATGTACTCTCTTCTGCTAATCCAATAACATCGTGTGCTCCCATTGCGATCATTTTCTGAGATGTACAGTTTGACAGGGATCCATCCTCTCCTTTAAAGGCACTTTTCTGCATTTGATATTCTAGACTAGTTTCCTCTGCTTGAGGTTCCGTTCTAGCATGTGCTGGTGAAGAATGAATATCAATAGTTCTAATCCCTTCATCCTTCAATGAGGCTTCCGCTGCCACATATTTTCTCACCTGAGCTTCTGTGCTGTCACCAGTAAGAGCATTTGTGCTATCAGGAGTAAGGATGGTTACACATGTAGTATCTTCACATGCACTCTGAGTAGATAGTGTTTGTACAGATGATTGAGGGATTTTCAAAGTTTCAGTAATGTGGGAAGTTGCAGTTTCAGAGTCCTCAATTTTACTACTACCATTTTGAACCTTCCCTTTTGTTTGCTGCTTTTGTTTCTCACTTATCCACGAAGCTGAGGATGACAATAAGACTTTTGCATTGTCAACTAACACGGTTGCATCATTAGCTTTTGTAGCAAACAAATCTGGAATTTCATTGACACTATCCTGTGGATCAGCAAATAACTTCGTATTAATTTGCCTACTGCCATCTTGTTTTACATGTTCTAGAAGTGCGGCATCATCTTCAGAACCTTGGCCACGTCCAACAAATTCCCAGTGATTTTCCCTGGGTTCTTGAGTATCAAGCAGATCACGTGTATCAAGGCTGCCTAAATCAAATCTCAATTGAGCATCAATCGGTTCATCTATCATAAACTGTGCATGAGACTGTACATCACTGTCACCTATCGAAAGGAGGTCATGATTTCTAAGATTTGCAGTTGGTTCTTCATCTTCTAAGTGTGCAATCTTACTATATGAATCCATATCTCCTACTTTTCATCCCTGACAAGAAAAGTATGTGAATAATCATCTCTATACAGATAAAAAACACACAATCTAGGTCACAAAATAAGGATGTTTATAGTAAGATGCACGAACTACTCATAGAAATACCCAAAAATAACATTCATTCAAGTGAATAATATTTGCCCCAAACAACTTCATAGAGATGGCCAACAAATTGGAACTGCTATAATTTCTTCTAGAATGTGATTATCAAGGTCATGACCTGCCATGACTGCCCTAGTCCAGTTTATGCACACTGCATAATTTCTTTCATATGAAGAAGCACACTAAAATATGAGCTGTTAAGGATTCCAGGTGAGTCAACATCTTTTGCATTTCACATGGATGATTTTATCACTGCTATACCAGCATAGTTTCCTTTCATGAGGCGATGTTCTTCTGTTCTCTTCTATCAACTACTTAAAAATCATGACTATGTTTGCAAAACTCTCGTAAATTCATGTTTCAGCATTACAAATCAAGGCGACTGCAAGTCCAACCAATTGAGCAGTTTCAATTCGAGGGTAGACCAGATTACGGTCATGATTTCTTTGTTACTGGCCAATCAAATATCATATATCCAAAGCACTCCTATTCTAGGTTAAAAGTAAGATTAGCTAAAGGAAACCCATTGCAATTCTTCAAAAGTCCCCCATAATAAATTTAAAGACTGTGATTTCTTCACTATGTGTCAGAAAAAAAAATCCTTGAAAACAAGTAGGATTCCCTTTGAGGTCTGATTACAGCGTGCTGAAGTTAGGGCTAGATTTTCCAAAAAAACTGATCCTTCAAGCTGATTTCACGACTTAGCAAAGCGGGAAGGAAATCTCACAAGAGAAGGAATTTTTTGTCACTGAATTTCAGCAATAACGAACTAGATATGATGAGTAAAAATTGATGAGCACAAGCCACCAGGTCACTATCAGCAGTAGTTAGCAACACGTTCTACATTTTGGTTCTTCATATTTTTGACAAAAATACTATCACAGTAAGGAATCAGAAATCGTTACACTGTAAAAGAACCTGTAATTAATCGTTCAGTCTAGCATAAAGGCGTCAAAAGTCGTTTTTGCTCAGCTTGTCATCACTAAAACAAAAAAGAATTTGACATGAGCAGCTCTTCCTTCGTTTCTTTATGTTAAAAAGCAGAAAAACCTCTAATCAGAATGTATCACTGGTGATTCAAAGGCATAATTATGTACCAAGAAAATCCGCCTTTTCCACGTTCCGCAAATGCTTCTACAGCAAAGAATAGGTGTATGCGCTGAGTGTTTCTTGAATAAGGTAGTGGACAAAGTTTTCTCGTGTGGAAGAAGAAGAAAACAGACTAACTTCAACTCAGAAAAGAATCTGTGGGTAACATTGAGTGGAATTACTGAAGAAATCCTGCTATCAGAATGAGTAGTATAATGAGTTCAAGAAACAATTCGGCAGTAAAAATTGGTTCTTCTGCAACGGCTAGGAAATCTGCACGAATTGTTTTTTACTTCTCCGTTTCTTGATTTGGAGAAACATGAGCAAGTTCAAAGCCAGCTCAGCGAACGCAAAAGAGAGATACGCTTCTTTGCACTTGTAATTCGAAAAGAATCAACACTGGGACCGCACCGGAGTGCGTTTCTTTTCAGGCACGCGGTGAAATACCTTACACAAAATACGGACCTGTGAAGCAGCCGTTGTGTCCTGGCCGGCGAAATCGAAACGGAAGGACTTCGCCGCTGTCAAGGAAGACGCTCCACAAACCCGGCTCGGTCTAGAAAAGAAGCTTCGCAGATCAGGGAGAAAAAGAAAGCGGTGGAGGTGCGCGGAGGGCGTCAAATTCTCCAAGGCTTCTGAAAGGAAGGCCCTAGCGAGCTCCGAGAAGAAGATTAGGGTTTGGTGTGCGCAGAGAAGAAGGGATCAGGAGCAGGCACAGCGAGGGAGAGCGAGAACGAGTGATTAGGTCAATGGTAGGGTTTCGATGTACGCAGAATTAGGGTAAAGTTCAGGAGCAAATCGGAGTGACAGTCACTGTGTGTGTGTCGAGAGAGACGAAGAACACACACAGTTTTTTGTCATTGCTTTTTTTCTTCCCTCTTTATAATATTAATACAAAGTATAACTACGCCACATTTAGAGTCCGATTTTTAATTAATTCTCTTTGTTGTTTTAGGGTGTTTCTCAACTAATCACTTTAATTAGTTGCCCTAATTTTGGGGGTTAAACTTAACCCCGCGAGTTAGTCTTCCGATCGCTAGAATTATCGCTTGATGACCTTCTCTAATCGCCCGTCTAGCCGGGGATTAATCATCGACATTGGATCTTCTAACGATCATGATCGACCCTCTAATCGGTGGATTGATTACTCCTTCAATTCTCTTTGTTGTTTTGGGGGTATTTCTTAATTAATGACTCTAATTAGTCGCCCTAATTTTGTGGGTTAAACTTAACCTCTCGAATTAGTCTTTTGATCACTAGATTTATCGCTTGATGACCTTCTCTAATCGCCCGTCTAGCCGGGGATTAATCATCGACGTTGGATCTTCTAACGATTGTGATCGACCCTGTAGTCGGTGGATTGATTACTCCTTTGATGACCATCGATCGGCATCGGTCTCGCGACAGACCGATGCCGATCTCGGATCACCGCAAAAATTAATCTTTCGATGACCACGACCGATCTCGGGTCGCCTCTGATCAGTCTCCTGATGAGCACCGATTGATCTCGAGTCACCGCGACGAGTCTCCCGATGCCCAAGATTGATTGGGAGTCACCGTGATCAGTCTCCTAGCGACCACGATTAATGCAGAGCCATCGTGATCAGCCTCCCGATGCGTTAAGCTGGCCTCTTAATCGTTGGGATCAAGCTTGGAGTGACTACGATCGACATTCGAAACGAGGGTGGGGTATGCTTCAAACAACCCATTGCGATTAGTATCCAAATGACCACGATCGGTCTCTGGCGACCGCAATTAGTTAGCGCCCCTTAATACATTGTGCTAGCCTTCCAATCGCCAAGATCGACCTTTCGATGACCACGATCAACCTTCTAAGGAGTGGATTTCGCTTCTAATGACCAAGTGTATAGAGAGAGAGAGCGAGAAAAAGGGTATCGATCATCATTATTGATGGAGCACAAAGCTGGTACACGTCGAGGAAAAGAGATTTGGCATTACTTACAAAAGGCGTCTGCACATAATAATAAGCGGCTGATTATGTTGAGATCGATCTGCACCATTTACACTCGGACGATCATTGTTGAGGGCATATTCGTCGTGATCCATTCCTGAAGCTAGTTCCCACTGTTAACAGGATAGCATCGGTCTCTTATATGTTTTCCCATTGTGGTCGAGAACCCTTAAATCCATCGAGCAGGTTTCCGTTGACATGTTGGGACGTCGATCGTTCACGATGGTTATCATCTCACTGTGTTTTCCACGGGAAACCGATCATTGAGAACTAATTTGTCCAAGACACGAGTTTTAGCCCGCATGCGGTGATAATGTTGCAAGCTATCTGCCCCTTCTGGTGCTGTGACCTTCGAGTGAAAAAATCTATTTTGAACCGATTCAAGTAAAGTTATGACCTTTGGGAAACTCACATGTGTTTTTTTTTTTGTATTCACGTGCTCATTACAGTCACATATATGATACAAACTTAGATTGTTTCACCGTCCACTTGACACCTTAAATTGTCGACTTTAACTTGGTCCACATGTCATGCTTCGGAAGAGCTGAGCTTGACGGGTTCATTAGAGTCGGCAACTGGTATCATAGCGATCGACACGATACACGCGACGATAGTAAAAGGAGAGGATGCTAGGATTAAACCGATCAACAATCAAAGAAATGAATTATCGGCATCAGCTAACTGAATCACGGAGTCCGCTCTCGCCACTCTTAACTATATGCTCTGGTTCTCCAAAAACTAACTCTCCGATGAAACAGTATGAGAAATACATCACACCGAAGCTGAGACCCCTACTTAGCATCCCCAATCACTCAAATAATCATTTCGTCAGGTCCTGGGAGTTGATCCATTGTGCTCAAACAGCAACAGAAACCATCCATCCATCAATACGTCAACAGGCTATTAGAATTCACGAGTAATGCGTAATTAATCTCCGAGCCGCAGTTTAAACATCCATCCATCCACACATCAATTAGTAGGCTATCAAAATTCACGAGTAACACGTAATTAATCTCCAAGCCACAACTCAAACACACATCCATCCATCCATCCATCTATCAGCAAGGATATCAAAATTCACGATTAACATGTAATTAATCTTCGAGCCACAACTAATCAACAAATCTATATCTAGATGTATGTATGTATGTATGTATGAATGTATGTATGAATGTATGTACGTACGTACGTATGCATGTATGCATGTATGTATGAATGTATGAATGTATGTACGTACGTACGTATGCATGTATGCATGTATGTATGAATGTATGCGTGTGTGTACGTACGTACGTATGCATGTATGCATGTATGTATGAATGTATGAATGTATGTACGTGCGTACTACGTATGCATGTGTGCATGTATGTATGCGTGTGCATGTGTATGTATGTATGTGTGTGCATGTGTATGTATGTATGTGTGTGTGTGTATGTATGTATGTATATGCGTATGTATGTATGTATATGCGTATGTATGTATGTGCGTGCGTACGTACGTATGCATCTGTGTATGTATGTATGTGTGCGTGCATGTATGTACGGATGTATGCATGCATGCATGTATACACCGTATGTTCTACATAGAACCAAAAGTAATTAATCAATTAATTTATATATGTATATATAATAAATGTAAAGACAGCACTAAAAAAAAAAAGGGCGCGGGGGGAGGAATTGAAAAGAAAATGCGAAAAAACGAATAAATGGAAAGTATAATAATAAAAGGAATGTTTTAAGAGAAAAACGAGGAAAAAAAAGGAAGAAAGAAAGCAAGCGTTGAATCGATAAAAATGGGTATTTTCCCCTATTTTTAATTTTATTAAATACGGGAATGAGAAATTAATTAAAAAATGGAAATTGCCAAGAAGGTGGACACCTTCTTTCCTCCGTTTCTTCCTTCGTCTTCTTCTTCTTCTTCGTCTTCTTCGTCTTCGTCTTTTTTCTTCGCCTTCTTCGCCTTCGCCTTCGCCTTCGCCTTCGCCTTCTTTCTTGGTCTCCCCGTTTCTTGATCCACACACAATCTGCAGAAAACCTTCCAAGCAGCCATGGTTTCTTGATCAGCCGTAGAAGCAGTCGATTGAAGCTCCTGGATCGGATTGGAATAACATCTCTCTCTCTCTCTCGCCATATCTCTCTCTATATCTATACGCACGCGCACATATTTCATCTACTTTCCTTCGCACA
>JBBBWG010030510.1:0-48787 GCA_037176905.1 Azolla pinnata | reverse complement strand
ACGCGCTCGCGCGCGCGCTGCGCTACGTGTGCACCGCGCTCGCCGCGCTGCACCGCATGGGCATGATGCACCGCGACGTGCGGTGGGAGAACGTGATGAAGCGCGGCGACATCGAGGGCGAGTGGTTCCTCATCGACTTCGACGACGCCGTGTTCGTGTCCCCCGATCGCGACGACGGCTGCTCCAATCCGTCGGGGGCATCGGGATCGGGGCCGCCGCCGGGGACGACGTCGTCGTCGTCGTCGTCGACCTCCCGGCAGCAGCAGTGCTACTACTATCCGCGGCGGCTCGTGGCCGGGAGCCACGCGCCGGAGATGAGCCGCGGGCCCCACGGCCTCAAAGTCGACGTGTGGGGGCTCGGCCACCTCATCCGCACCTGCGGCCTCCCCCGCATCCCCCAATACCTCCAGGACCTCGAGCGCCGCTTCACCGACCCCGACCCCGACCAGCGTCCCTCCATCGACGACTGCTTCTACCTCCTCGCAGGCATGCAGCAGCCGCCGCCGCCTCCGCCTCCGCCGCCGCTCCACCACCCGAATCCCGCCGCCGCCGCCGCCTTCATCTCCTCCGCCTTCCCCCCGCCGCCAGCTCACCATCAATTCCATAGCGGCAACCACATCAACATTACTAACAACAGCAACAACAACAATGCACAATGCTAATGCTGCTGGCCGCCGCCGCTGCCTTCACCATCAATTGCATAGCAGCAATAACATCGACATTACTAACCAACAGCGATAACAACCACAACGCCGCTAAATGCTAATGCTGCTGCTGCCGCCGCCGCCTCACCATCGATCAAGTCCATTGCCGCAACAACATCGACATTATTGACAGCAAGATGACGACGGCGATCACAACAACAGTGCTAAATGCTAATGATGATTCTGCCGCCGCCGACTCCATCCTTGTTACTGTCTTCTTCAACCCCTCTCTCTCTCTCTCTCTCTCTCTGGCTACTGAGCAAGAAATTTGCAAAGCAAGCCAGCTACCCAATTTCTCCATGCTTGCTCGCATCCCTAGTCCTCGGATTACTTCTTCGATTAATTACATCAAACGTATATACAATGGTGGATTATTATATACGTAAACTCCGAGAGATGACGATCTAGCACAAGCTCCTCTGAATCTTTCTGAGCTCTCTCATGCATCATGCAGCTTCCCCCCCTCTAATCTCTCAGATGTACTTGACTGCAGTGGAGGCTTCTAGTGGTGATCACTGACAAATCATCGCCCCGCATGCAGATACCATCGTAGCCTGCTGGCGTTTGTCCAGCATATTATGAACTGTTCTTGGCCATGGCTAATTAATCAATTAGGACTACCAGCTGTCCACCTCTTGATTAAAAGCTTACATCCAAAATGCCCAAACCCTAAACCCTGGATTCTCTCATAAGATCAAGCAATTTTTATCTTGACATAAATTTATAGGGCTTTGACTTCGGAGAATTAAGATCACCCAGTATCCTTCATGTCTTGTCAAGTTACTCCATGATGTGACTCCACCTTATATAGCATCATCACATAAACAGTGATTATCAGAAAAATCCAGCCCTAGAAAATTACAAGTGATTACCACACCACCCACTCCATGAACCAGCATACTATGTCCTCACATCCATTTCAGACTTGTAATATAAAATTAGAAGCAGCGACATGATATATATAATTGATGCGATTGTTGAGAATTACATCCACACTATAGTAACCTCATGCCGCCGCACTGATTTAAGTCTAATCTTTCTATTAAGTTTGCACTCGAAAACATTAAAATCTCGGATCAACATTATACAAATTAGAAAAATGAGAAAATAAGAATCCACTAGTCATTCATGACATTAATCTAAGATTGTACATTATTCAAACTACACATGAACTTTATTAGCTTTACTACTTGGATTTGAGTGTGTGCACCTAAGAGTATCAACTTATTTGAATGAAACATCTTTCGGATTGCTAGTAAGGAAGCTTGAAGATCATAAAGAATCGCTATGAAAATTAGATTTTCTTTATAAATAATGAATAGGGTTAGTGATCTCATGACTTATTAACAAGTTATGTGGAACATTTGATCAAATTTATTGCTTTAGCAAGACTTTGGTTATGTATACATTATAACCATACATCCAATATAAAAGATCGCCAACCATCATGGGATGGGCCTAACTAGGGTCAACCTCATGGCTTGTTAAGAAATCGCATTTAATATTTGATCAAACTTACTACATCTTACCACGAGACCTCAATGATATAAATATAATGTTCATGCTTGTCGCAGATCCACATGTAAACATACAACCCAAACATTAGAATCATATATATATTTTAAAAACAATCTTCTACTTGGTATTAAAAATGTCTAGAGGCTAAGCATAAATTACAACTTTACACTTGAATGAATGTCATCTCAAGTTTGTCGAAACCTTAGTCTTAAATTTATAAATCTTTCAGAAGTTCAATGGAAATCATCCCATTGTCCCTTTAAGGTATGCGCAAGTTCCGACCAAATTATCTTTACTTTTCTTATAGGTGCTCTATAGCTCCTTGGAATACTCGTAGGCATCTAGCATTCCATATGCCCCATATAACAATTTCATTCACATATTCTCATATACCATTATTACTTACATTATAATCATATTTTAACATTCAAAACTTTGCCTTCAAAGTCTAAACCTCAAGTTCTATGTTGGTAATCTCTAAGAAAGAAAAAGAGAAATCAAGCATAAAAGAAACGATTAAAAAACAAAGTGCATATATATCAAAGAGACAAATACTCATGTAAGTGGAGTCAGTCTCTCTATTAAAAAAAAGCACACAAACCAGAGAATATGCAAAGGAACCAAAGAAAAACATGCATAAAAGTACTTCCACCAGTTTCCACTTTCACCTTAAGTTTGCACTAATTTTTATAAATCAAAATGCCAACTCAAGTGAGGGTTTACTATGTATAGAGAACACATGACTCAAACAAGGTGTTGCAAATTAATATTGACGAGAATTCAAGATATACACAAAAAAGATGATTGATCCACCGTAGGAAAATTTAATAACCTCGATAAACTCGAATGATAATTAAAGTAACAAATTACATTATATTTTGATCAATAAATATTGGAGATATAGCCTTGTTAAAGTCATCCAAATGCTTGACTTTCCAAGTTTGATTCAATTTGTCTTCTTGTTCATCCATATTAGGGTAACCTCACATAAGTATAAAATCAGTTACCAGCCGGCCAATCAATGTAAGAATTATACCGACATTAACCACAATAATATTATCCGAATAAAAAGTACTTTGTAAGTTGATCATTAAGATAGTAAGTTCAACTTGTATGTTGAACTTGGTCCCAAAGTGTAAAACTAGTTATAAATTAACATGTAAACTAACTAAACAAGTTTAGTTTATAAGAAGTATTTCGGTTTAAGTCAAATGTACATTTTTTATTAATAAGAGAAAAATCTTTTAGACTTGTATAATGCTTCTAGTGAAAATCTCAAATTTAACGTTTTTCTTGTATAAGCTAATTAGTACGCTAATGTAGATAATAACGCTTTTTATAGCGTAAACTTAAATCTCCTCAAACTTCCTCCAACTGGATTGTCTCATTTGGTTAATTGATGTTCTCTTTCAATCATATACGAGCTGCATTTATCACGGTTGAGGCTTGTGGACAACTATAGAACTTGAAGACAAGAGTATGATAAAAAAAAGAAGATAAGCTAAGGAAAAAAGACAAGAGATCAATTACTTAGAAACTTGGAGTACAAACGCGCCAAAAACTAATGTTAAACCAAATGAGTTTTAATGAACGAGTTCTCCCATATTTGTAGGTCCCTACGAAGTATTTTGAAATGCTTTAGAGTATTTTAGATATTTATAGTATTTATTATATTCAAGATAATAATGAAATATTCTAGATTGCTCTAAAATGTTCTAAATATGTTATAATTTATAAAAACATTTACACAAGATATCTTATTATAATGGTTAAAGGTTTGACTCAAAGGTTGTGAGTTCGAAACATTGGATGTTAGAATGTATGCCATCATGATAATATTAGTGTTATGTGTCACTTATTGATGTGAATAGCTAATATGAAATTTTATAATATTTAATAGTCAATGGATCATTTTTAATTGATAATAAATTTAACTTTCAATAGCTAGTGATGTTAATAAGAAATTTCTTTAGTAAATCGACATTCTTATTAGTTACTAACTTCTAATAATGACTTATTTAGTAGAATCCTCTATTACATCTAGTAATTAAAATTTTAAGAGTATTTTAAATAGCTAACGAATATGATAAGTGATATTTATGATAATTATTAAACTCGGGATAACTTATTTAGTTAATATCTTGTTATATGTACATCTTTTTTCCTTTTACATAGATAACTAATTGTAGTCTTTTTTTTCTAAAGGAATTGTTTTATTGGTTAAAGTGAATAGAAAGAGAGTAGTCAAGTCTTATCAACACTTATAACTAAATACAACATACTATATTATATACTCATCTTAAGATACCATATTATATCATATAACAAATATGTTACTAGTGCCTCCATTCTTGAATAAAAGGCAATGTACACCACTTGAGTACAACTGAATCAACATTAATTCCTTGTATTGCATCATACAGTCATATTTACTCTTACTTTTATTGACTAAGTAACCCCGAGTAAATTGGACAAACTCCACCGCATACATTTTTTTCCCTTTTTTTGATTCACAAATTAATCTAAATATGAATAATTCTAGGCAACAATTCCCATATATTGGAACCTTATTTCTCCCACAAAAAGCATATATATATATATATGTATATATAATACTTTTCAAATTTTCCAATGCACAAAACAAACGTAAAGTCTAATGAATCAACTTCAATTACTGCATGATTACTACAAACACATCAGCCCAGGCCACTATCGCCCATGATATTATTCTAGAAAATGAGGATTTTGAAAAAATCCTTAAAACTTTTTCCCCCATACTTTCACTACCGTTTGACAATCCAACGAAAAGACATGCTTAAAGGTCTTATTATGTAAAGTAATTACGGTAAATATCCATATAAAAATGCAACAAAATTACAAAATTTTTAAAATTTAAATGTCCTAAAAATCATAGTAAGTTTCATTAAAAAAATTAATTGGCAAAATTTCAAGCTCAAATGTTTGTAAAATTGCAATAAAATCAATGTAAAATGTTTACAAGCTATAAAATTCATATATTCTATTTAAGAAACATAAAATTACCTAGACCTTGGGCTGCATAAATTATGTTTGTAATATTAAATATACATTAAACATGCAATTTATTTGTTAATTTGATAGAAGAATAGTAAATCTTAGGTTTATTGATGGGAAGGTAATGGATTCAAATGTTATTTGGCCCAATGGTGTGAGATAATGTTTTGATCTTAAAAGTATCAAGTGAGTACCTTGTCAAATCTAAGCAACATTTGAAACTGAGGTGTAATTCCTTGGTTAATGCTTTGAATTTAATTAAATAAGAAAAAATTATACCATAAAACATGGTTTGATTGATTGATGACCATCCCAAATATCCTGACATGAATAATCAAGCACAATAAAAATCATGGCAATCGATTAAAAATCATGGCAATCGATTAAAAATCACTTATTAGGCTTGATTAACTTGTTTGATCATTTGATTAATGGTCGCACTAATTAAATATTGCGTCATGTGATTGAATCAAGAGTAATCAAGAGCAATTTAGGGGCCTATTAATATGAAGGAGCATGAAGGAGCATGTGACGGTATGGGAGTGTGTTCTTCCCTCCGAGTTGTTTCTTGCCCTTTAAAGGACTTGAGTACTTTTCATGAAGAACAAGATATTGATCTTAAGAATTTGGTGATATCTTGTAGTGTTTCTGTATCAGTTTGTAAGCAATTTTATGAATACTAAGAGGTGGGTATTGTGGGGGAAGAAAGAAGAATGATATCTCAAAATCTGAATCAAAAGAGTTGATAAAGAGAGCCTTGCCTCAACAATAAAGTATTCATAAATATAAAAATGTAGCTTATCCCTTTATAAGGGTCAATTTCTTAAGCTCTCAAACAACCACATGTTTAGATATGTCATGTGACCATATGGGTCTGTCCCTAATCTTTTGATAACTAATTTTAGCCATTCAAATCAACCTTTATTCAGATCCGATTGTAGTAGGATCTGAACCTTGGTTTGGTGCATACAAAAGCTTAACTTACCACTAAGGTTGAGCAGGATTATGAGAAAGAATACAACATCCTACCTTTTTCATAATGAACCTGCATTTATAATATGAGCGCTTCATAGTGTGGAAGGGGAATACAACTATCTGTGTTTAGCAATTAGAATGAGATCAATCGTGTAGAACTATCGCACAAGTATGTTGTGGAGGCTTCTAGATTGCACAGTCATTGTGGCACTAGAAAGGGCAAAATAGTTTCTAGTGGTGATCGTAAATCATTTCATTTCCCCCATTGCACAGAAAGAACACGTGGGATCCGAGATAACAAAGCCAATGAACAAGTCGAGCGAAGCGTGTCAAAAGTCAGGCACGACGATCTTTACTGGTGGAAATACATGCAAGGAATGCCTTTTAGAAGGCCTCTCGACCTAGAGAATGCAGCCCCACAATTTGGGACCTCGGACACAGGCAGTAGACTCACTCACGATACTGAGCGATACCGTAGTGCAACTTCGATCGCACTACTTTGAGCCTATCAGACAGCTACAGTTACGATACACAGCCTCTTGCTAGCCTTAGCTGCAACAGATTAGATTGGTTTTGCAGATTGCCCAGAATACTCAGCCAGCTTCTGCTGCTGCTGCTACAGCAGAAAATGTCAGTTTTGTAGATTGCCCAAAATAAGAACATCTTTTCCTTCTTCATTCATCGTCAAATGAGAGCAAACAGAGGAAACGCAGAGCGCGGCGATGGCCGAGATCCCCTGAACATGCCGCGAGCTCGATCGCCCTGAGATGGCTGCCGCCCCGCCCTCTCATCCGACTGTTGCCTTGCTCCGAAGGAGTTCCTAGCCTGCAGCTCCCTCCACACAGAAGAAGCGGAATCACCCACCGCGAATCAAGAGGAACACAGCAGGAGAAAGAAACCCGGCGCGGGGGAGGGCCGGGGAGAGGAGAGAGACCTTGTCCAACGCGCCAGAATGTTGGAGAAAGGGATGGAGAGGGTTTCTTCCCCTCCAGTCCTTCTCGTAGTAGCTCTGATTTGCTTGGTCTACTACACAGTCGTGTTCCTGGTGATCGGAGAATGGCTGGGTATGAGCAGCGCCCCTGGTCTATTCAATGCTCTGTGCTTCTCCTCGATTACTTTCATGGCGGTCATAAATTATGGGTTCTGCATATTCCGAGACCCAGGGAAAGTCCCCCTGTCCTACATGCCTGATGTCGAAGATGATCGCGTCTCAATTCATGAAGTTAAGAGGAAGGTAATACCATTTTCTAGTTCTGTCTCCAGTCAAATTCAGTCTCAACTTGTGGCTTGTGTCTGTAATATACGTGTTATACTTTTAAGGATTTTGTGTATCCACATTCATGCGTAAGCATGAAGTCGTATTGCGCTAACTGGAAAAATTCACGCCTTTGGTGAAGCCTATCTGCAAATACCTTGATTCCATTCATAATTTCGCAGTTAATTACATTCATGTGGAAAGCATTAAGTCGTAGTATGCTACCTGAAAAAAATCCCACAGTACCTGCCACCCTTAGGAGGGTGGTTGGTTGCTACCCAGCCCCATAGCAGTGTGGCTTTGGAATCTCCGGGAAATTATCCCAAGAAATTCATGCAAATACATAAGCTGAGTGGTTTAAGCGTCTGCCTTACGAGCCGGGGACTGATAGGGGATGTAATCACCCACTACTGTGGCTGCAATGCCCTGTAGGCCTAGTTCCCTTTCTCTACAGAGAAGGAGGTAAAGGTCCTCGGATACTGGCTCGTAAAACATTTAAGTCGTATTGTGCTACCTGAAAATAGTCATGTCTTTGGTGAAGCTTTTTTGTAAATACCTTGATTCCATTCATAATTTTGCAATTAATTACACGTGAATCCATTACCAAGGTACTTGGGATATGATCTATACTTCAGTTTGGGATAATCAACATCGCATTCGTCATATTCACAATTGTGTTTTTGTTTTATGCTCTCGAATCTTGCCATTTCTAGGATGATATGTTCTCTATGGTATAATGTCTAGTTCCGTTCTTTCCTGTGTTTCAGCATCTGCTCCAGTACTTTCCAGGAAAAGTGTTGTACCAATTGATCATTTCGCTTTCCATGCATGAAAATGATAATCTGTTTTTTCTCTCTTTTCCTATATGTAACCATATTTTTTAAGATCCAAAGCAGCCCATCCTTTTAAAATCGCTAAAATAGTTTCAAGTTGGCAGCACTGCCACCATAGTTTTTGAATCTGGGATGCCTTTTTGAAGATAAAATTTTCATGATAATCTACTTCGATGTAAGGAGAGATGTGTAACACACAGCTTTGAAGAAATATCCTTGAGTAATCTTAAGTCCTTATTTTTAAGACATTGAATTTGAGTATCAATAAATATTCTTGAGTAATCTTAAGTCCTTATTTTTGTCCTCTTCCTTTTTACTCGATGAATCTAGTTTGATGGCTTTGGATCTTCTCTGGAATATCATGTAGAATATCTTTTTATCCTTTCTGCGATGTTATTTTGAGCTCTTTGACAGGTACTTGATTGCATTATTTTAATTTGTTCCAGGGTGGTGATCTACGATATTGTCAAAAATGCAGTGTATACAAGCCTCCTCGGGCTCATCATTGTCGTGTATGCAAACAATGTGTGCTGAGAATGGTATATATATGTCTATAAATATTGGTCAATCTAGCTATAGGGAAAGTTTCTACCAAACAACTACTTTTACATGTGCTTGAATTTATGAATCAGCTACATGCAGCCTTTTTTTAGTCTTACCAAGAATGTAATGTAATTTATACAACCTTAACTTATATTGATTAGGCAAGAGAATCTGATGCACATTCTCATTAGCTTCTCTGCTTTTCAGGATCACCATTGCATTTGGATCAATAACTGTGTTGGTCACAATAACTATAAGGATTTCTTCCTCTTTGTCTTTTATATTGTCTTCGCATGTTGTTATGCACTGGTAAGCCGCTTGTTACTTCACCTATGAATGTATCATTTGACTAAGATGATGTTGATCTGTACACTAGACCAGAATGGCAGGATCTTGAAGCTCTAGAGCCAAGATTCCTCGGGTTTGTGTTGGGCTCCAAGAGTATATACATATCCTTATACAGTTTATAGTTTGGAACTGCAGATACTTATTGCGGGTTATGCCCTAGACTTCCTTAGAGATACTGATGAGAGTAGAAGAGCTTCAGCACAGCAGCCAATCAACACTTCGGTTTCAACATCAGCTCTTCTGAAAGTAAGTATGCCAGGACGAAATATCATTGATTGTTGTGGTAGAAGTGTGTGGAATCTTTCTTCCAGGTTAAAGGTTGGATTTTTATTCCCTTCATGAACAGGTGCTGTCAGCAACCATTATTGCTCCTCTCACCGTAGCTCTTGTTGTTCTTCTAGGATGGCATATCTATTTGATCCTGAACAATAAGACAACAATCGAGGTACCAAATTCACTGCTAGGGACATGGAAGCATGTCGTTCTTTTTGGATGTAAGCAATGCTATTTACAGGAGGCTTAAATTTTGCTCTGGTATTTATTGGGCAGTGCAGTATCACGAGGGTGTGAGAACTTATTCTCTCGTTGGAAAAGCAGGCTACGACCGCAAGCACCCATACGATATCGGATATTTCTCGAATCTGTCTGCGGTAATAGAAAACCTTGTTTCAATGATATACATTTAAAACGTAAACATATCTATATAAATTTTCGATGCATAATCCATACGCATCAGATGACTGTGAATTAGAATCGGCACTATTCATATGCAAAGAGAACATGCATTTTGTTCTAGGAAGCGGTATGTATATTCATTTTAGTCATTTATGATTCCCAAACTACCCATATACATCACATTTTGCTCTAAGAGATGGTACATTCATGTATTCATTTCAGTCATTCATGACTTTGGCAGAAAATCCAAATGCATCTCATGATTGTGAACTAGAGTAACGGTGTTCCATATGCAATGAGAACATGCATTTCCTCTAAGAGATCGTACATGTATTTACCATTTTGTTTAAATATTAGGATGCTCCAAAAGTGCTGGAGTACAGGAAGGAAACACTGGTGTCAAAGCATTCTTTTTTGAAACAGTTGCTCATGTTTTCATTGTCGCATGTGATTTTGTCCAGGTCCTAGGGCCGAACCCTATTACATGGTTGTGCCCAAATTTAGTTGGGCAGATGGGCTCAGGGTTGATGTTTCCAGTGGCATGTGATGATGTTGCTCATCACAACAATATGAGGAAATAATCATAACAAGGGCTTGATAAAGATTTCATAATCGTAACAAGAGCTTGATAAAGATTCATTCTTACAAAGCAATGGGCACAGAGTGGCAATCTATGTATTATATATATTGTTTGGAAGAGGATGGCACTCTAGATACCCACTTATTTCAGCAAGAGTCTGCTGTTTCAAATGGAGAAACAGAGAGGGCATTTGCATGCAGAATGGTGTGACAGATTGGCCGCTTCCTTTGCGGCCTGTAACCTTTGACAAATTGTCAAATCGGTTTATAGGTTAGTGTTACAATTTTACGTGAGAATGGCAATCCCCATTTTTAGCCACTGGCTTTTTCATAGATAGATTCAAAGCAGATTGCAAAGGATTTTGTATGCATTCGGAAAATGGTGTTCCCCATTTCTGGGTTAATATATATTTGCTAGATGTGATCTATATTTTTTATAGTGGCCATGGACTTTGAGAGGATTCAATTCAGGACTGAAAAAACCACAAAATCTAATCAAATTACATAAACTTGTTCCAGTTTTAGCTGTGCAAATGCTCAAGGAATGTTGCTGCGCGTATCACAGCTGCTGAAGAGGCTGGTAAGTGGAATAAGAAGAGGTCACCTTAAAAGCTGTAAAATGGAACAAAAAAGACAAATTGTCCAGCTTCTTAATTTAGCCTAATTGGTATCATAACACAAATTTGGCTGATGTGTTATGGCCTAAGTTTAGGGACTAATTATATCAGATCGGATTGGATTCTTTCTTGGGTTGTTTGGGTTGGATTTGTGACTCGATATGCGCTATGATCTGAATGTATGATAATCTTTTGCAGTCTGGAGCAAGTAATTTTTTGAGTCCTCTAGCCCAATCAACTCGATATGGCTATGGGTTTAGGGTTTAGGGTTAGGTTTTGGTCAATGCCAACTAGGCACATACATATCACATCATAATGTTTTAAGCTCCAAATCAGCATAACCGCTCCCTAGATATATCAGCAGCTTGTAGATATGGTTAGTCGGCAGTTTATCAAGAACATAACAGAAGGCATATCTGATCAGGGCACTCTCATACAACAATGTAGCATTGTGACAATGCTTGGGTTGCAAATGCATAATTCGAGTGCCTCCGAATCGGGATTGGCATGGGATCGATTCAGCGCCAACGTTTCATACCATGCACCATGCCTAATGTCTGACGTGGCAAATTCGTGACCGCAGGCAGCTGGATCGATGTTGTGATCGGATGCATCTTCATATGAATCGAAACAGTTGCAAAACACAGATAGCACATCGCCTTACGCAATTACGACGGACTTTGGATCGACAACGATTATCTGTTCTGATTATGCATTCCCTTCGATGAGTATCTGAGGTGAAAACCATGGCCATTTTACAGGAGGAACTCATGCCTTGTGAAGCCAAATAGAGGGGCATTTCGTGGAATTAAGGAAAACTCGAGGGCCCACGTTATCTTTCTTCTTCTTCTTCTTCTTCTTCTTCTTCTTCATCATCATCATCTTCTTCTTCTTTTTCTTCTTCTTCTTCTTCTTCTTTCCATTTTTTCTCTGCTGACTGACTGACTGACCGCCCACAACACCTGCGGACTGCGCAGCGCGCGAGACCACAACGATGTGCCTTGAAGACGGCCGTGCCTCCAATCCTGCGCATCCCCTGAATTCTCATCATCACCCAGTCCAAGCCCTTTTCGATGCTTGCAAAGAAACCTTCTCCGCATCTTCACCCAATCGATCCCTGCACAGGGTCCGGACCATCCTGGGTACTACTCCCTCTCTCTCTCTCTCTCTTTCTCTTTCTGTGGTTTCATTTTTTGTACTTTGGAAGATTGGGTACACATCCCACTGCTGTATCTTTTGTCTCATGGGCCAATTTTGGTCTTAGAAGACGTTAATATATCTTTCTTTCTTTTTCTCTCTCTCTTTCTCTGCTCAATTCTTTGTCTTTGATGGATTCCTTCTCTTTCTCTCTTCGTGAAGTTGCAATGTCATGCCTTTTCTCGAAATTCTTTTTTGAGTATCGAGTCCAAAGCATCGACGATTCTCTCTTGTCAAGATTCTAGAAGGTGCGCTGATCGAATTGTTTTTGCTGTGTGCATTCCGAATAATATGCCCTCCGATTTCTAGCTTTATTTCACTTATATGTGTATTGGCTAAATTCACAGTTGGAATGGCTTTGCCGTATATACATACATATGTCTATTGGATATAAACTATGAAGTCTAAACTCTGCAGATGTTAACAAGTTCTTCATTCATAGAACATGGTATCAGGTCTTTCGGGGTTCGATGGTGCATTCATCATGAAAAAATCCATATTTCTTTTCTTCCTGTATTCATCCTAGAGAAAGAAAGGTTAAACCAGAGGAAGTGTATACCTAGTATTAGATATCTATTGCTTGCAAACTTCATATGTGGAGTGACTATCATAGGTATTATTAAGGTTGATTTACTGTACTCTGACTCCCGAGTATATATTCTGTCTGTGTTTTCAAATTGAGATGTTATCAAAGACATTTTGAGATAGATACACACTGAAAATGTGCCAAGTGAGATTCGAGCTTTGTGCCTTAACCAGTCAGACGCAAATCTTTTGCCATTTGAAATTCGATTTTCCCATTTGTGACTTATGCATGTTAAACTTTCTATTTTTATGTAAAGCAAGCCTGAATGTTTTACCGCAGCATTTCACCATTGAAAGAATATGAGAGAGAATGGGCGTGCACGTGTGTTTGTGAGTTGAGAAAGACCTGTTCTTAATATGCAGATAGCATCAGGCCTATTGATGTCGGGGTAGATGAAAATGTAGCTTCACAAAATGATCGAGGACTAGGGTTTTTTGGGAGAATGACCGGACGTGCTGGGCGGCATTTTTCCATGGTATCTCGATGGTCCCCACCTATCACATATCTGCATATATTCGAGGGCAAAGACTTCTCTGTAAGTTCTCCACCTTCTTGATGCTAAGCATAAAGGAGAGAGAGCCCCATGTCTAAATTACGATATATAAAAGAGGGGATCCGTTGCTTTCTATGGAGGGAGAGAGAGTGTGTGTGAGAGAGATCCATAAGCTAACAGCTTTACCTTGATTAGACACTTGAAAAGTTTGACCCTGAATAATATTTTTTGCCTTTTATTTTGGCTTAATGTTTTGAGATAGATTGGAATCTTCTGCTTGCCAACATCAGCAGTGATCCCCCTCCATAACCATCCTGGCATGACTGTCTTGAGCAAACTCTTATACGGGTCCATGCATGTCAAGGCGTATGACTGGGTCGATCAGAATGACACTACAAAACAAGGTACGTGTTCTTATTTGACTCAAAAATCATCACTCAGCTTTTAAGATTTGAAAGTAAGGTGTTTGACACCATTGTATAAGTTTTGGTATTTTTTTGCGGGTTTCAGCCCAGCTGGCCAAAGTAGTTGTGGATGAAGTTATTTCTGCACCATGTGAACCAGCCATCTTATACCCGACGAGTGGAGGAAACATCCATTCATTTACAGCAGTGACACCTTGTGCAGTTCTTGATGTCCTTGCCCCACCCTATTCACCACAAGATGGGAGGCATTGTACATATTATCGTGAAATATTTCCAGACTCAGGTGAAGTGGATTGTACATTTTTTCCATCAGTGTGTGTATGGATACATTCTTACTTGGTTTTGATCCCCAACCATTTATCATTGTAGGACCTCAATCTAGTAACAATGAAAAAAGTAATGATGGAAAAGAGCAACCAGATCTTGTATGGCTTGAGGAGTTCCGGCCTCCGGAAGATTTTGTCGTAGAGGCTGCTCCATACCAGGGTCCAAGCGTGATATGCTGAATAAAATCAGCAAAGTGTTTGTTGTTTACATTTACCTCTCCTACAAGAACATCTCAATGATGAATCCATTTAAGAAGAAATGATGGAAATCTGTTTTAACCTGAGGATACAGTCAGGCGATTGGAAATATGATACTAGCTAGAATATGGTCGTCTTAGGTGAAGAAATTCATGTTGAATGTTTCTTCCTTTCGACCTCTTCAAATCTAGAACAGGGTGGATATATTTCCTTGGGCTGCTATCAACAGCTGATGTACATACACTTGTTTTTTGTGATATTTTTTTTCAAGTCAATCAACAGTCGAGGATGGGCTTGTTGCAAATATCATTCCTTGGAGGTATACTTACATACTTTGAGAACCCTCAATAAAAGTGTATTTTTGCTTTCACTGGATGTAGGTGATTCAGGTTGGAGTGTGTGTAAAATAGTGGTGGTGTTACATCATAACTTGAATGTTTGTAATTCTGATATGTTTGTCTTGCACAAGAATGGATAGTGTTTTGTAGCCTTCATTTTGTATCCTTCACAATTAGCACTGAAGTTGTTTGTGGTTGGATGGGCTCGAACCTTAATATTTCACATGATCAGCCAGAAGTAAAGGCTTGGGAAATTTTGAGGTGCATGTATGTACCCCATGTATAAGAAAATAAGAATTTGCATTATAATTTATAATTGGCAATACTGCCTCTGCAAAGACATGCTTTAATAAGAAAATCAAGATAGAAGTTGATCAAGCCATGATTTTGAAGATCAATTGCAGGAAACAATCGATGAATCATCAATGTGTACAAAACAAGTCCTGCCTGGGAACATCTAGCTGACCTAAAGGCTTGCGACTTTAAAGCCACTTTTCCCTTGTTGTAATTTGGGTTTTGTATCTGGTTAGTAGATTTTAGAACCAGTTCTCAATGTGTCAGTAGAGGGAGTGCCCATAAAAGATGGCATTGAACTATTTTGCCCCAAGTATATCAAATTTGTCATATACCTTAGTTTCTTTTGGTTAAATTAAAAAACAACAGTATTATCTTGATTGCAAAATAATAATCAACGGACTCGTGTGATGAGTTATGAATAATATTAATGTGAACAAAATGTCCAGTTTCCAAGTTTGTGAATGATTTGCAGACGGCTAGTTTTCTCGAGACGAATTCCACCTTAAGAGTAGAATTAAACTCCTAATGGATATAAAGATTACATTTAAGGGTTAATAGTATAGAGCTCTTTACTGTTTACAGGCAATTAGCGTAGAATCGAGAACCTTACCAGGAAATAAATTTGACGAGAAACCATTTGCATTGGTTTCAAGCTGAATCAAGTTTGTAGTACCAAGCAAATTGACTATATATATATATAGTCCATTAATGATCATTTTACATCAAATGACTAAAACTCAAAATGTTGCTTACCGTTTTCCTCAACTAGGGGACCATCATGTTGGTCTTTAAGTTGGGTCTTTAAGTCGGAGTGAGTCACATACATGATGATATGAAAACATCTTCACCATGCTCATCTGAGTTTTGCCAATCCAGCGTTGCAGCTGGCTGAGAAGGGGCTATGCGCATATTCTGTTCGCAAGAGTCTAAACTTCATCAGGCAGTTACTAAAGACCGGGAGTTCTGATGTCTCTTGCTGCGCGTTCCATGTGGCATCCTTCTTCAAGTGACCCATCGCCTCATTTCACAGAGAGCAAGGGCGTATCACGATGCAATGAAAGGTCAAAAACTTGGGGGATGCAATCAATCAAAGCTTTAGGAATGCGAGGGGTTGTTGAAACTCAAGCACATAATGGAGTGATACATCTCATCAGATCTCCTCAAGTCGGAACAAAACAAAACCTGATTGTATGCACAAAGAAATGGGTATAAAGTGCTGTTGATGATCGATCGATCGATCGATCGACTGATAGTTCGGCAATCATGCCAAGCCAAGAAACATGTGGGGATCAGCAGTGACATGCTCCGGGCATATCAAAAAGACCCAAATCGCTGGATGATATATGGGCATGCTCAAAACCCTAATACCAAATTCATGGCTTGCTGTGAGTGTGCAAGCCCTAATACCGACTCCATCAACCATGTCAAGCAAGCAAAAGGAAGTGGCTATGACCTGTCTTTCATATGCATGCCACCACCCTCTCCTCTGAGCTCGGAGAGCCAGATCGCACAGGCATGCCGCCAAAATGCAAGAAAGCAAGAGCTGTGTGTGTGAGAGAGAAGCTGATCTTCTCGCCAAGACATCCCCTGGAAGAAGAAGAACAACAACAAAAGCAGCAACCACATTTTAGAAACCAGACACGGGCTCTGATTCCAAAAGCAGCGTATCCGTGAGTGGGTAAAAGGAGGACGCCATGGAGGTCAGAAGCAGAGAAGGACCTGCGATGTTGATAAAGATCACGAGGCTTCCGGAGAGCTAGACGTTCCTTCCTTCAAGCGCGTCCTCTGTCGATCTGTGTGCACGCCATAGCTAGGGTTTTTTGGAGGTCCAAATGTTCTCCAATGTCTCTAAATTTTCTTGAGGTTTAGGGTTTAGGGTTTAGGGTTTTAGGGTTTAGGGTTTAGGGTTTTAGGGTTTAGGGTTTTAGGGTTTAGGGTTTTAGGGTTTGTTTTTCTTCCTGTTGTTTCTTCGCAGAGATGCCCTTCATCAAGCCTTCTGCATTTTGATTTGATTTTTTTTACACGGAGCTAAGTTGTAACTGAGACGAAATGCCAGATTTCGCCGCTGTCGGTCGAATTAGCGGCGAAATCTGGCATTTGCTGCTACTGAACCCGCGTTCAGAAAAAGATAAAAACCCCATATATGCTTCGGATTAGCATTTGGGCGAAAGCTAGGGGGGGTTCGAAGAAAAAGGCCGGCTACTGCCTTTGGGCCTCAGGCCCTCCGGAACACGAGAGCGTAATCAGCTTACCTTATTGGTAAGTCAGGTTTCCTTGCCTTCACCAACAACCAAAGTTCATGGCCTCTCGACCCGACACTCCTGCACTCATCCTCTCAGATCCGAAGCTTTAGATCTCGTCGATTTCTCAACCTCTCGACCTTACACTCGTGCACTCACCTTCGGATCCGAAGCTTCAGATCTCGTCGGTTTCTCTGCTCCTACTCCGCACACTTGTCTTCTGTCAGCACAAACTGTCGACTCTGGGCCCCGAGTTGGGGCATGAGGTCGACGCAAACAGTGCTGAAAATGGAAGAAAGGCATCGAGCTGTGTGTAGAGAGAGAGAGAGAGAGAGAGAGAGAGAGAGAGAGAGAGAGAGGCCCGAGGTTCGAATCATGCCACTGGTTCCTCTCTTCCATCAAAGAATCAACACAAATAAGTGTTTCTACAAGACATACTCACGAACGAATTCGTGCATCATCTGAGGGCGTATTTTTTAAACCAAGACTTGGTTGGTTGGGTTCAGTTCAAACTCAATAGGGCCAGTGTTCTTCAGGGTTTAGGGTAGCCGTGAACAAGAACCAGCTTGTTTTCGGCCGTATGCATGTATGTAGGTACGTATGTATGTACTTCGGCCAATGAGCTTCCCCAGGGTTGCCCGAAGTACGTAGAAATACGACGAAACATACGTGAGAGAGAGAGAGAGAGAGAGGCGTTATTCCAAGACGTAGAGGCCAAGGAGCGTACAAAACGCATGTATGTGTGTGTAACAGAGGGAGGCGAATACGCGTACGTATACGGATCCAGATACGCATACGCATACGGATCCAGATACGCGTACGCATACGGATCCAGATACGCGTACGTATACGGATCCAGATACGCGTACGTATAGGGAGACAAATACGTCGTCGTCTTTGTTTCTTGCTCTTTGCTGCTCTTCCTCTTCTTTCTGCGCAGATCAGAAACCCTAATTCCCTTCCCTTCCCTTCCATTCCTTCCCTTCCGTCTCCACGCACGCTCGCCTGCAGACGTACGCCATCGATCCCCGCCCGCAGCGCTCAGCGCTCCCGATCGATCCCCCCCATGGCCTCCTCCGCACAGGAGACGAGCTTAGGCGGCGCTGCCGCCATCGCCTCCACTCCCGCTGCCAAGCTCTTCTTCGCCCGCGTCTCGGACGCCTCCCGACACCTTCTGTCGCAGAGGAAGCCGTGGCTGGAGCTCGTCGACCGCAGCTCCTTCTCCCGCCCCGACTCCATCTCGGAAGCCACTAGCCGGATCCGCAAGAACGCGGCCTACTTCAGAGTCAACTACCTCATCGTCCTCACCGTTATGGTTGCCTTCACCCTCGTCTCCCACCCCGTCTCCTTCTTCTTCCTCGCCTCTCTGCTCGGGGCCTGGGCCTACATGTATCTCATCAGATCGGGGCCTTTTGCTGCCTTCGGCCGCACCTTCAGCGAGCGCGAACTCTTCGTTCTCATGTCCATCTTATCCATCGTCGTCATTTTCCTTACCAACGTCGGATCTGTGCTCATCTCCGCCACGGTCATCGGAGCTGTGATCATCGGTATACATGCGGCTTTTCGTGTTCCTGATGACCTCTTCCTTGATGATGACGGCTCGTCCGCTGGATTCTTCATACCTTTCATTGGATCGATTCCTGTACAGCCTCCTGTTAATACGGTTTAGGCGTGAGGAAGGTAGATTCTTGTCATTCCATTCTTCGGGATCTATGCAGTTTACAGTGCAGAATTAGAGAGGAAGGGAGATAATATATATGTTTTTTTTTGGCGTTTTTGCTCTCTGAATCTCCCCATTGTATGTATAGATTTATAGTCAAGAGAATTGATGCATCACTTTTTTGTTTATCCAATTATCTGTAGCATAAATGCAGATCTAAAGCTGAGAGCGTCAAAATGTGCTAATCAAATCTTCATCTTGAAAGCTTCTGTAATTGCTGCTTTTTGTTTTGTCTTAACTTTCATCACTCTTTTATTCATGAGGGAAAATCATCCCACGTGATTGTATATGCATAACAAACCTGTCATGACAATAACATTTGTTTTCTGTGTAAGCTCAAGCACATACTCTGGGATTAAGAAGAAGAGCATTTAGCATTCATTTTGTTCATATTGTCTAAATACAAGTTTCGTTTCGTTTCTTACTGTGTTTTAGTGTAGATCTGCCGATAATCTTTCAGTCCAAGGATGAGAGTATTTTGCTTGCTGTCCATATATATTTTACATGAGAAAAGATCAAAATTTGTGCAGTGAAATTGCTACATTTGTTCTATCTTTTGCCCGTTTTCTGTAATTAGAGAGGATTCGAAATAGATCATTGGACATTTTATCAACAGATCTTCCATCTTTCAGATCCTCTGAATCTCCTTCATGTTATCGACAATCTTTGCCATTTTCTGCAATATTTGTGCATTTCTGGACAGATTTCACCGAGGCAAAATTCAAAGCACTGTTTTGTTATGATTTTTTCAAGCTGGTTTTGCAGAGATAGTTTCTATATGAATAGATAATGTGCGATACAGCAAAATTGTTTTCCAAGGAATTTAGCTTTGTGGATGTATGAGGAAAATTGTGAACAAATATTTTAACGGTAGAAGTTATTGTGGAAGCAGAGTGGCATGTTTTAGTAACTATTAACTGTCGAAATACTGTTGTGCTTAAAGAGTTGGGAAGTGGGCCATATATTGTAATGGTTATCTTTGCAATTGATTATTTCATGGCAACAATCACAAGAGTTCTTGTGTTGAAGTTCTTAGACTTCAGCAAGGACTTATGGGTACATGTGGATTAAGGGGTCAGAGGATTGGAGCAGTTCTGCTGATCAAGGTATTCTGCTGATCGGACTACATTCATGGTAACTTTCCCATTTTTTTTTTCACATAAACTGAATCATGAACATGTTTTGTGATCTGTGACGATCATAGCCTCGTGGCTGTAGGAGCTGCACTTTCATGATCTCTATCAACTAGTAAACAAAAACTTTTGATCTTTGGGAAAAGATCACACTGCCACAATCTTAGTGAATGTGGCAACAAAGTTACAATTGTGGTGCTTTTTTATATCATTTAAAAGACATGAAGTGACCACGTTTTCCGCAGTTCCCAAGCACCTCATTGAGGCAATGGACTGGCCAATCAACTTCCAAGGCTATGAGAGTGAATGCATTTCAGCTTGTAAAACCATATATTGGGTTAACCTTTTTACTTTACATTCTAGAGTAAAGTTGGGTTTTGTCTCCCTTTATTTTTTCCTTAGAACCAAGATGTAGTTTTTGCTCTGCTCATATCCATTTCTTAATGTCTTCTTCTAGGTGTTCCCTTCCATATATTCGCGGAACATGGATAGCTTCTTCTTCTTTATTGATATACTTCTATTCATCTCAGAACATGGATGACTGTATCCATTCATGTCAAAGAAGATCAGAAATGCCCTGATTTTGTCATTTCAGTTAGGACCAGTGGAATGTCTGTTTGGATCTTTTCAGGGTTTGGTAGAGGTCCTCAAAGACCGATTAATCGCTCGCATTCCATGAAATGTTACATGCCAATTCTGGTCTTAGAAGACGTAAATATATCTTTCTTTCATGACGACTGCATAAAAGTTGTCATGGTAAAGAGTGCATAATGCCTCATCTGTTAGCATCAGCAAGGGCCATGAAACTCTCCAATGTGCACCAAGAAGGTGGCAAAGAGATCACACCAAGTACTTTCATTTTCAAAAACAATCAGCATTGAAAGAAAACTTATCAAAGTTGATGAAAGATTATTGATGATGTATGCATGCAGTTGAAGCGATGTTGGGCGTAGCCACTTAGAAAGGATCTTCGTGGTCATTTGAGGAGGAATTAGGGCAACATGAAGAAGGTAGAGCAAGGGGTGCATATGGTCAAACTTATGACTATAAACTAGTTGATAGCGCTTGATGGTTGAGTGTCATTAACAAACATTGTTTAAGGATTATAACCACAACCCTACTGTCAAATCTAATATAAATCAAGATCATTCATCAGTTAGTACGACGAAATCAGAAAAGCATCGTACCAAGGATGCGAGGAGCCCTGGTCCATCCCATATTCAATGAGGATCTCAACGTCCTTACCTTGCTCGTGTTAAAGAAAACTTTATCAAAATAGATGGAAAGGCCCATAACATGCATATTGAATCCCGTGCATCGCTCGTAAGAGGGAAAGCAATGAAGAGCTAGATCGCAGGAGTGATCAATCTATTATGGTAAGCGCTAGAAACAAGGATCCTCGATTATGCTCTTTCGCCTTGAGCGATGCTTGAATCAAAAGAGATTAATTATTATGAATGCGGATGCCCATATGAGCTAAAAAACCCACTACACGATATTGATGGAAGCTCAATCGACGGTAACCGAATGCTATTGACGCTGTGCAAGCCCATATGAGGTAGAATCTCAAGGAGGCAATCGAACCGTCAGAGGTAAATCAACCCAAATCCTGTCAATGGCATGTGACAAACATGACAAACTAGGAGGCTTGTGGAGAAAATTGTGAGGACATGCTTAATCTCTTCTTATGTTAACTAATCAGTTACTTAATCACAAGGCGTTGTTGCGTAACGCGAGGGGCTGATTCGAGCTCTATATCTGGGATCTATCTCGATTTGGCTACAGAAGCAAGGGAAAATGTGTAAAGTTTCATCATTAGGCAGCGAGACGAGGATGAGGGGCAGCATTGGTATGAAGAAGAAGAGATGCTTAATCTCTTCTTAAGCTAACTAATCAGTTTCTTAATCCCTTTCTTAATCCCTTTCTTAATCCTGCATCAATGCATCGGAGAGAAAGCAAGAAAGCAAAAGGAAGAAGTGTAAAAAAAGGGTCTCCATCTCCTCTAGATCTGCCAGAAGAGTGAGAGACAGAGAACCGACCGACCGACCGAGACAGAGAAGAGAAGCTTCGGCTATGGCTCCTCCCCAGCTCTGCTTCCTCTCCTTCTTCATCCTTTGCTCCCTGCTCTCTTGCTCCCCCTCTTCCTCCTTCTACCTCCCTGGCGTGGCTCCTCGGGATTTCAATCAGGTCGGTCTCCTCTCAAACCCCCCCCCATCTCGCCCACTTTGTGGCATTTTCTCTCGGCCGCTGAATTCTCTCTCGTGTCTCCGCACCATCGGATGATAGATTTCGTCAGATATATATATACCTTGCGTTTGGAATTTATGAACACAGTGTGAATTGTTTTGTAGATTTGAGTGTCTGCTCACCCTCATATACCGGCTTGTTCACGGGTTCTCTCCTCCAGTGATCACTAACCCCTCAGCTGGGGCGAATTACCTGTATTTACATCTTGATGTCTTTTATCTTTCCCTAACCGCTCGATATCTCCCCCAATCTAGTCTACATCCTGCTGATGGATTTTATGGATCTGAATTCTATTTTCATCTTGCCAAGATATAGAGCTAATAAAGTCTAATTTTTACAAGGTTAGCGTGTTAAACAAGAAACACGGTTCTGTGGTTCTGCCCAAAAACCAGAACACTCTCTTTTCTCATTGATTACCAAGTTGAGTAGATCAGATCCATAATATAGAGAGATTTCCAAATGCAAAACATGCTGCAAATGTGGATGTCATAGACATAGTTGAGATGTTCTATCTCTTCTTCGGTAGGTAAGAAGGTAGGAAAATTTTGAATTTAACAAAATTCTTGAAGTAGACACGTGTTTGGGGCGTATTTTTTAACATTTCATGAATGTATTGCCAAGGTTTAATGCTAGTATTAGCGAGGTTATGATTCTACAAGGTGTGTGTTTCTTTCTTTCGTTGCCTACACAATATGGATAGATCTAGATCTAGATGGATATTTTCATTACGGGCCTGGGAGATGAGCTGCTAGTAAGTCTGATTTTTATTTATATGGAAAACTGTGACTATGTTTGTGCATTTAGATCTAAAGGGTCTTTCTAGGTAAACTGATGTGAATTTTCAAACTCAAATTGTGGGGCTTTCCCTGTGCTTTATGAATTCATCTATGGTATGTTAGAAAATTGCTGTCAACATTAATAGCAATGGACGATTCTTTTGTTTATTTGTCAAACATAAAATTAGAGATCCATATCTTGAGGGATTCCCACATGATGTATGTGTCTCTTATGAAGCCTCTGTCTATAAGTATATTGCAGTAGGTATTAAACCTAATTTTGTTTGCAGGGGGATGAGCTGCTAGTAAAAGTAAACAAGTTGACATCAATCCAGACACAATTACCATACGAGTACTATTCACTTGGTTATTGCCAGCCTCCGAAAATCGAGAATACTGCAGAAAACTTGGGAGAAGTTTTGAGAGGAGATCGTATTGAGAACTCTCCATATGTGGTAAGTTAAGTCATACAGATAAATGTCAGCTGAATTTTTTCTCCTGTAGAAATATGCCCTCTCTCTGCGCTTTTAGGATTTTCTTAAATTTGTAATAGTCTCTAACACAAGATTGAGGCGGAATGTGGCAGTTTAAGATGAGAGAAGACAAGATTTGCAACTTTGCATGCAAGATCGATAAGTTGGATCCAGATATAGCCAGCAAGTTCCGAGAAAAGATTAATGAAGATTATCGAGTGAACATGTATGTGAACAAGCTTGTGGGTTAGAAACTGTCATTGGTTCTACACTCTTTTTTTCTAAAGTCCAATTGATTTGTTCTCTTTATTTAACAGGATTCTAGATAATCTACCTGTTGCACAAGTACGGGAGAGGAATGATGGTGGTAACGCAGTAAAATCATATGAACATGGTTTTCCTGTAGGCTTCAAAGCTGTGGCTCAAGAGGTTTGAACTAAATTGAATTGATAGCATGGAAATCTAAAGGCCGTACCCAAAAAAGAAATGATAGAAAACCTCTTGACTTTTCATTTACATCAGGGAGGTGAAGCAAAGTATTATTTATACAATCATCTTGACTTCACTGTGTTATATCATCTTGATGCCGAATCTGGTACTTCGAGGATTGTGGGCTTTGAAGTATCTCCATACAGGTAAAAAGCTTGAATTAAACAATGGTATGGATTTTCCATGCCATCTTATGCTTTTTCTCCATACGTGCAGCAAACATGTTCATTTTAGGTAGGCATTGCTATTATATAAAACAAGCTACCCCGCTTTGTTTTTGTAGTGTTAAGCATGAGTATGAAAAGCCATTCCAACCAGAGAATCCACAGATCACAACTTGCAATGAAGCAACCAAGCAGTTTGCTGCAAACTTACAGACGCCGCAAGAAGTGAGCGAAAGTGATGAAATACTTTTCACATATGATGTGAAATTCCAGGTAAAAGTTCTACACTACACACACATATTCAGAACCAGATTATGACTAACAAAATCTGGCACCATCACAAAGGCGTGTGCGCAGAACATCTAAAACCTTATTGTAAGAATTCTTGGGAAGTCTATGTTTGTGTGGTGTGATGCAGTCAAGCAATGTGAAATGGGCCTCTCGGTGGGACACCTATCTGCTGATGTCCGATAACGAGATCCATTGGTTCTCCATCATCAACTCTCTGATGATAGTCTTATTCTTGTCGGGGATGGTGGCGATGATAATGATGCGCACTCTGTATCAAGACATAGCGAGGTACAACCAGCTCGAGACGCAGGAGGAGGCACAGGAGGAGACAGGGTGGAAACTTGTGCATGCTGATGTCTTCCGGGCCCCGGAGAAGGCAGGCCTCCTCTGCGTGTACGTCGGGTCCGGGGTTCAATTCCTAGCAATGACCATCATCACAATGATCTTTGCGCTGCTGGGATTCCTGTCGCCAGCGAATCGCGGCGCGCTGATGACGGCCATGCTGCTGCTGTGGGCATTCATGGGAGTCTTTGCAGGCTACTCATCCTCGAGGCTGTTCCGTATGTTCAAAGGCACCGACTGGAAGAAGAACACCCTCAGGACTGCCTTCTTCTTCCCCGGCATAATCTTCTGCATCTTCCTCGTCCTGAATTGCCTTATATGGGGGGAAGAGTCGTCGGGCGCAGTGCCATTCGGCACCCTGTTCGCCCTAGTGTTCTTGTGGTTTGGAATCTCGCTCCCTCTTGTCTTCATCGGCAGCTACTTTGGGTTCAAGAAGACGCCCATCGAGGACCCGGTGAGGACGAACAAGATTCCGCGGCAGATCCCCGAGCAGCTGTGGTACATGCACCCCGGCTTCTCGATCCTCATCGGAGGAATCTTGCCGTTTGGGGCGGTGTTCATCGAGCTCTTCTTCATACTCACCTCGATCTGGTTCCATCAGTTCTACTACATCTTTGGCTTCCTCTTCATCGTGTTCGTCATCTTGCTCATCACGTGCGCCGAGATCTCGATCGTGCTGTGCTACTTCCAGCTCTGCAGCGAAGATTATCACTGGTGGTGGCGAGCCTACATGACCTCGGGCTCGTCGGCAATCTACCTCTTTCTCTACTCGATCTTCTACTTCTTCACGAAGCTGAACATCACCAAAGTGGTCTCCGGGATCCTCTATTTCGGCTACATGATCATCATCTCCTATTCTTTCTTCGTTCTCACCGGCACAATCGGCTTCTTTGCATGCTTCTGGTTTGTCAGGACCATCTATGCTTCTGTCAAATTAGATTGAAACTGAAAGAGTTCTTTCTCAGCCTTGTACAACAACTTGGGTCTTGCACAAGATTTCGAGTTCTCTATTCTTTCAAAGCTCCTCACAACCATTTTGCCCATCTGTTATGAGGCAAAATGTCCGACCGATTTTCTTGATTGGTTTTTTCCATCTTATATCTTTGGGGGGAAGGTCCAGCTGGTGTCTCTAGATTTCTCAGACCTTTGCTGTTAGCTATGACATTTTTTTCCCTTCTTTTCTTCGCTCCTTAATGAATGGCTAGAGTAGTAAGAAATGGGTTCTCTATGCTTGGTTTTCTAATCAAATTAGTGAGGCTTGATTTCCTGAGTTTCATGTTTCTGAATCAACAGTCTATGTGAATTGGAAGTTCATATCTTTTCATTTGTGCAAAGCATGGATCTTTAGGCAGACAAAGGCATAGGCATTTACTGATCGATCGAAGCAGACAAGGTAGTAAATGGCTGACTCAAGGACACGAACGTTGTTTGAAGCAGCAAAATCAGTACATGATTGATGGTTTTAAGCAGCAAAAATCAGTACACGAACAAATCGATGATTTTAAGCAGCAAAGATCAGTACACGAACATCATTGCAAGCAAGCAGCAAAAATCCTTTGCAAACACGCGAAGCAGATGAATGTCTCAGCTATTCTCGGATCTTTCTTGAGCATTGATGCTCCGCTTCGTTGCATTCATTGGATCTAGGCCCACCATTTTGGCTGTCATATATAACCTCATTTGCGTTTGCCGTCGTGGCTGCGATCGAAGGGAGGGTTTTGCGCTTATCGATAAGAGCTTTTCTTGTTTGTTGATAAGCACAATCATATGATATTGTTGCACTACTGATCTGTTGCCTGACGAACTTCCTTCTTCAGTATTCGGTTTGGCTCGATCAAGGGCTCTGGGCCAGGCAGAGAAGCCTCGAGATTCAACCGAAGCCTTTCCACGAACTTCCTTCTTCAGTATTCGGTTTGGCTCGATGAAGAGCTCTGGGCCAGGGCAGAGAGACCTTCGAGATTTAACCGAAACGAAAGGCTATGAAGCTCTCTGTTTGATGAGGATATGAAAAGTGCATGCATGAAACCTTATCTTCCTCTCCATCCAGTAGCCAAGGGTCATGGAATCCCCTCAAAACTGACCTTGTTCACTTGGGAGCCTCAGAAACACAAGAGCAAGGAGAGGTTTATAAATAAAGCCTTATCTTCTTATACAACTTTCTTTGGTGTCCTTATTTTAGGGGTACATTCACACACCTCCCCCACCACCCTCCACACAAAGAAGAGAAAGAACAAGGGCAGAAACAGGGGAGGAGCCAAGGGAGAGAAGGAAACACAGAGTGGAACCACAGGCCCAAATCCTCTGGCCATGGCTGCTGCTGCTGCTTCTGCTTCTGCTTCTGCTTCACTAAGCCATGTGGGTTCTTCTTCCACATTTGTGTCATCACAGATTAGCTCTTCCTCCCCTTCTCTCAGGATCACCCACTTGAAGAAGCCCCTTCTTCAGTCCTTCAATGGGCTCGCGGTGGCATCTCCCTCGTCCTCGGGCAGCAGCAGCTGCAGCAAGAAGAGCTTGTTCTTCGGCGTGTTCGATCACCAGAGCACGGTGGCACGCCATGGCAGCTCGGGCGGCCGCATGTGCGGCGGAGGAAGAGGATTGGTGGTGTGCATGGCCAAGAGGAGCGTGGGTGACCTCAAGGAAGATGATTTGAAAGGGAAGGTTGTGTTTGTGAGAGCCGATCTCAATGTACCCCTTGATGATCAGTTCAACATCACCGATGACACCAGGATTAGGGCTGCTATCCCGACCATCAAGTACCTGACCGGCAATGGTGCCAGAGTTGTCCTCACCAGCCACTTGGTATGATATGTGTTTCATCACACATTTCTTTTGCTACAGTTTATGTGCTTTTGTTGTCATTGTTCAATGCCTTCCCCTTTTCTTTCCATTTTATGTTTCAGCATTTGACCTAGAGTTGTCGGTTTTAGATTGCATTGCATCGTGTAGTTGATGGTTCTAGTGTCATTTTTGCATTGTTCTGGCAGCAATCCCTGAATCGTGCTAACCAATTTTGGTTGGAATTAGACCTAGGGATGCTGGTTTGAAGGTTATGCTGCATCTTTCTGTTTGATGGTTTTGACTTTAGAATTGTTCCAGCAATGGTTCCTGAATAGTTATATTTATAGATCTATTCGTCATAACCAATGTTGCATGCATTGCTGCATGTCTACATCGATTTGATTTGTATTTTGACAGTGTGTCCTTGAATAGTCTTTTATTTGTAGATCGATTCATTTTGAGGACGTTTTTGTAAGAGATGGCATGTCTAGATCAATTTGTCCCAACGATGTTGTTTGAATGATTGACTGAGTAGATAGATTTGCTGGAAAGAGTTGATAGGTTCTAGCTGAGATGCCTGGTGAAAGGTTTGGAGAGGAGATAGATCTGTGCGAAGAAAGTTGCTTGAGTGGCTGCATCTGTATGTAGATTTGTGTCAATGATGCTGTTTCAAGGGTTGAATCATCTACTTGTTCACCTGTAGATTATGCTTCATGCCTATACAATCTTGCTTGAGCTTCTGCATGGGTAGACTGGATCAGCTTCAGCAATGTTACTTGAATGCTTGCATGTGTAAATCGTATCTTATTTTACTCGAGTCTTTATGAACTATCACCATGAAAGATGATTTATCTTGTTTGACTTTAATTCTTCTGAAACTTTCATATAATTTCTATTTCTTTGCTGCTTGTTCATATCAATGTTAAGTCTACTATTTCTGCTCAAAATTGCTGTACCCTGAAACCAACCATAGTCCAATTTGTTTCATTTAAATTATCATCCAACTTAAAGCATTTTTATTGTTCTCCTGGTTCTCAAATGGCTTTACTGTGCTCCAGGGGCGGCCGAAAGGTGTCACCGAAAAATACAGATTGACTCCTTTGGTCCCTCGCCTCACTGAACTTCTTGGCTTCAAGGTATGAATATGCTTCAAGCATTGCACGTACTTTGGACAATAACTTGATCCCATGCAATAATGTATCATCAGACAGGTGCATATTTCTTTATGCATTTCCTTGATCCTTTCTTCATATTTTGGACTTAGGTTGAGAAAGCCGACGATTCGATTGGAGCGGAAGTGGAGAAGAAAGTTGCTGCACTTAAGAATGGAGAGGTGTTGCTCCTTGAGAATGTGAGGTTTTACCCAGAAGAAGAGAAGAATGATTCCGAGCATGCCAAGAAGCTTGCTGCGATTGCTGATTTATATGTGAATGATGCTTTTGGCACTGCACATAGAGCACATGCCTCCACCGAAGGTGTCACAAAGTACCTGAAACCCTCTGTCGCCGGATTCCTCCTTCAAAAGGTATTTTTTTAGAAACTCCTACTGTTGTGGTGCAATTCAACTAGGAGATGTTACCAAACACTACCCCTTAATATTTTTTCATAATATTCCTTAAAATACCACCTGTTATGTATGTGTGTGTGTGCACGTGTGCGCATGCTGATGTATTTGACATGCTTGCATCAAAGCATGCATATATGAATGAATCTGGATCTTCTAATTCTTTGAGTATTTCGTTACAGGTTTATACATGTTTTCTGTGGATTGAAAATATTATTTTCATATTTTTTTTGTGGTAGGAACTGGATTACTTGGATGGAGCTGTTTCCAACCCAAAGCGTCCTTTTGCAGCTATTGTTGGAGGATCCAAAGTCTCCTCTAAGATTGGAGTGATTGAATCTCTTCTGGAAAAGTGTGATATCCTGCTGCTTGGAGGTGGCATGATCTTCACCTTCTACAAAGCGCAGGGTCTTTCTGTTGGCTCTTCGCTTGTTGAGGAAGACAAACTCTCTCTTGCAACAACTCTGATTGAGAAAGCCAAGGCCAAAGGTGTCTCTCTTCTACTCCCGACTGATGTTGTCATTGCTGACAAGTTTGCCCCTGATGCTAACAGCAAGGTAAAAAAGAAATCTTATCACTGTGTATGTGTACGTGTATATATACTCTAATTGCCCCTACACACCTTCCTATATATGCATTTGTATATACATTCTATCTTAGTTGCTGAAAACACGTAATTTATGTATAAAATACTTTTTGATATACTCAGAATTTTAGGACATGTATTCCAGATTTTAAAACTGCAATTTCAAAATGTTCCACCACGTAATCCACCTATTTAACATGTCGGAAGTATATGTATGTTACAAGTATTTTACATCTCTAGAAATATAACTCAAATACAAGTAGAAATTTGGCATAAAACATACTTCTAATTTAAACTGATTTCTTCATCAATTGACATTTCTTGCATGAATTTAGATGCAGTACTAGAACCAGTCAGTGAATCAACTATAAGCTCAAACAAAATATAAGAACCATGTAACAAGTTTTATCCTTACAATATGTATTCAAAGCACGCTTAAAAAATGAAATTTTTACAATGCTTCGCTATGTGTTCTACCCATTGTATGATAAGTGTTCTACAACAAAACGAATCAATATAGTAGCGTGTTTTCAGCATATTGGAAATCTTCTTTTTCCATTGGAAATTTGTTGTATCCTAACTTGTTTTTTTTGCTCATTGCGTCTCTTGGTTTTCTTATCGATAACTATGGTTTTTTCTTTTGAACCATTCCAGATTGTGCCAGCATCAGCCATTCCTGATGGATGGATGGGTCTTGATATTGGCCCTGACTCCGTAAAGACATTCAGCGAGGCCCTGGAGACTACAAAAACAGTTATTTGGAATGGTCCAATGGGTGTCTTTGAGTTTGATAAGTTTGCCGTCGGCACTGAGGTATGCTCAAAACGTTTTTATAACACGAACTTGATGGATATCCTCGCTCTTGAGTTTTTATTTTTTTGACATACTCGTATAGAGCAGTGTTTGAATATTCTGTAAAGTTCACTGGAGAACCACATAACAAGTTCAAAATAGAGGGAAAAAAAATAAACATCAACGAAATCTGTGAGAAATAACTCTGATATTTTCTTTTAAGAAAATCTGGTGTGCTCTTTCTCTCTGCAAGAAAAAGTCCTAGCCCAGGAAAAAAAGTGTTGTAAACCTGAATAAAAACAATTCCTTTTAAGTAGTTCAAGAGCCAAATTATGATGGAAGTGCATGGATCACAGCTAAAAGATCCATACACGCGTTTCAACTGCATTTTTTTATACTCTATGCATCTAAACCAGTAAAGAATCTTATTATATCTATTTGAAACAAAGAGAATGTTGCAGAAAATATTAAAAGAAAATTTTCAATGTTGCAATTACAACGTTTTGCTCGAATTTCCTAAACCTTTTGTTGGCATTGTGTTTTCTTCCTTCATCTTATACTTTGATGTGATCTATATTCCCACTGGCCTGATGATCTATGTCTGTATGCAAACAGGCGATTGCAAACAAGTTGGCAGACTTGAGCGGCAAGGGCGTGATAACGATCATTGGCGGTGGTGACTCTGTGGCAGCCGTTGAGAAGGTGGGAGTAGCAGACAAGATGAGCCACATCTCTACAGGTGGCGGTGCGAGTCTGGAGCTTCTCGAAGGAAAGGTTCTACCTGGCGTAGCTGCTCTGGACGAATCCCCCATTGCTGTCAAAGCCTAAGAGACAAAAGACAGGAAAAAAAAAGGAAGAAAAAAAGACTCTTTGTTTTGGCTTCATATCTCTATCATCTTCTCCTTATCCTTTCTCCTCTTTTCTTCTTCTTTTTCCAAGTGAATCCATTCATAAATTTGCAATAAACAGGGCCTGTTAGGCAGGGGGGGGAGAAACTGATGCCTATGCCAACATCTTGTATCATCATTTGTATCCAGATCGATTATTCTGTGGATTTTGCAAGTGTGCATGCAAAGGACTGATCAGAAAACAAAAAAGCCTTCAGGATCTTCTGTGAGCTTCTTCTGCTTTCTGTTGTTCGACACTGCTAATGTTTCATTCCCTGTCGGTAACCTTCTCAAGTACTGGATTTGCAGCTCAATTTGCAGAGCACAAGATGCACATTTCAAAATTAAGCTTTTCATCTTGAATCTGATTTTCTTGGAACCCAATGATAACATCATCAGCAAGACAGGTCGATGGCAAATAATACGAATGAATGGTAACACAAGAAATTATGAATGAATTACATACAGATAGATGGCAGTGTTCCTACGACTTTCAAAACTGCACAAAATGACTTCCATTACTTTCAAACCGTCACCTTTATAATCATCATAACATGGCTAGTTACAAACCAGATGAAAAGTAGCCCATGCTTGAAAGGGTATGTTTCTCAAGGGCCAAAACCGCAACAAACAGAGCAGAGAGTTGTTTATTCATCAACCCTGGCTGTCGAGAAAAATAGCTTTATGATTGCTTGTAGACCGAGCTTTAGAACAAAACATGATTCCTAACACAACGATAGAATGAAAAAAATAACTGCATATTGTTTTACAATCCAGAAAGTTCCAAACCCCTTCAGAGCTAGTTGAGGACATAGCATTAGTATTGCTTGCCACGTAAGTTTTTAGTACAGAATCCGATTCTTAGCCAAAAGACGGTGAAAAATACTGCATATAGTGTACCCACATATTACAAACCATGCCAGGATACAAAGCCTTTGTAGCTAGTTAAACCTTAAATTAATAGAAGTCGTTCTCCCTTCAACAGCGCTTCTCTTGAGCCAGACTGTTGAACTTCAGATAAGCCATTTACTGAAAACTCGAATAGTAAGATAGTAGACAGAAAGTTAGCAACCTTCCAAGGCAGGGTTTATCAACGGAGTACTGTTGATTGATTTGCTTTCTAAATGCCACCCTACACCTCTAAACATCAATAGGTCAAATCAAAGCCTCTCAAATAGAAAGATAGGACATGAAAGAGAAACAAATGTCAGTCACTCTTTCATATTCCAAATCGTCATTCTGCCTGCACATGTAACAAATAATAATGCATATCAAATATTTAAAATTCCAAGGGCTCAATAATCTTCAGAGTAGAGATACGCACCGTTTAGTGAAGGTACGTGATTTGATGAAAAGCTCTAGAAAGGTTTCTGAAGCTTTTGGCCCTGATGAAAGCTGGGAGCTATTTGAGGTAAACAAACTGAGGAGAAGCCCACACCAATTGTTGAAGGGAGCATGGAGAACCGAACACAATGCTGACGATGATCCCTTCACATCGGCTCCCCAGTGTATAATGCCTGCCTTGGTCCTGCTGGCTATTTTTCAATCTACATATAGTTCCCATGGACATAAACCGTCATTATTTGATGGTTCCGTCCCTGGAAGGCATATAAACCAGCAGGGGCAGGCAATGCCCGGCACCTTATTGGTGCCGAGCTTGGCCGAAACTTCCTTCAGGTTGTAAATGAGGCTGTTGCTTCTGCTGTTGTTGCTGCCCAATGAGGATATCCCAGAAATGGAAAAGATGGTAACATGGTAAGAAAAAGTCGCCATGCACTGAGGAATCTTTGAAGTTGCATCAAGAAGAGGCAAATACTATGAAAAATGTCTACCAAATAAAAATCTTAACGAAAAAGAAAGTACTGCTAGAATACATGTGGTAATGCATAGGAGCAATTCAATAAATAAAATAAACTTTCCAGGCAAACGTGGACAAAAAGAAACAATCAAGCATTGTGAGAACACAACGTTGGAACTGCATTAAAGAAAAAAAACACAATAAGCCATCCTGTTAACAGAAAGGAAAAGTGACCGTCATGATAAAACACTTCATACACGCTGAAGAAATTTGCATGAAACAACCTTGAGTACTGTATTATACTTGACACAGAGGAAACGCACTGCCATTGTGAGGACACGCTCTGAAGCAAATTTTGGAATTTCATCAAAGGAAAGGCCACATGTTGATGTTTAAAAACACAAGTATTAATTAAAAGGCAGTATTCCATAGAAAACGTATTTAGCCAAAACGAGAACGAACCCAAATTCAAGAATTGCATCAAAGAAAAGAACTCAAATACCTACAGAACAGTAGATCAAATAACATTTTAAAAATGGCATTTGGCCTACCTGCAAAAGAGATGGAGGAAATCGTTCTTGGTTGTTGTTCACAGCCATCATTGTAGGAGCAGGGCGTGCAAACTGTTGAGGATGCATGTAAACTCCTGAGCTGAAAGAACTCATCATCGAATCCGGATGAGTAAAATTCATACTAGTTGGATTGCCACTCCATGGACCTCGTACAGGCCGAGGGGGAGGAATGGCACGATGCACATTTTGTTCCACACAGATTTGTGGCCTAATACCACCCCCTAATTGCGGAAACTCTGTATTGTAATTAACCATAGGAGCATACATTGGTTGTATGCCATATGGACCTTGATTCATACCAAAGCCAGGATCAAACCGCTGCACGTATCTGAAAAATATGTACAGGTAATTGCTCACATAAGGATTCATCAACTTGAGAGCCTGACAAGGTCCACTGATAGAAAAAGAAAGTTATCTGACATATGCCTTCATTCCACATTTGTCTAGCTTTTTTATATATTCCTGGCGAAAGTTTCTTCCCTCACTAATATATTGCAGAGAAGATTGTTGGATCCCTTGAATTGCCCTCATTAAATGGGGATTGATGTGTTAACCAAGATAATTAGAAAGCATACCTTCTACTTCAGCTTGAAAGCATCTCTGATTCATATTCTAAAGAGAAGAGCGAAGTAATCAACTAGACTCCTAATCTCAAAACATCACTAACAGCATGCAAAATTGTTTGATTAATGTGATAGTCTTGATTAACCAGAGGTTAATGTGTTAATACATATTGACTAGAATGCACACTCCCTAATTCAGTCTGACATCATTTGAGGGAGCGAGCGCGAGAGAATTTTAATGAAAGATATTCCTAATATAAAAAGCCACTGGAAATATACAGCATTGAGTTTGAGAAACGTTTACATAATTGAGCTACTCTAGCATATGTGGATTATTTATTTAGCCTTAAGAAAATTTTATATTTTTTAATCAAGTACCAAAATACAGAAGAAGCAATCAACTGACCTGTCATAGTTTCTATTATAATCAGGATCTTTCTTGTCTTTTTCCCTATCCCGAAAGATAGCCACCCTATTGTTTCCCTTGTAACTCACAGTAGATTCCCTTTCAGACCTTCCATTGGCTACCTTCGGTGGACCATTGTTGAATTCTGTAGATGACTGTTCAGTTCTCTTCTCATAGCGAACACTAGAATCTGAATACGAATCAGATTCTGGGGCATATAATTCTTCATCATTTCTTGCTCCAAAGTCACTGTTATTGAATATCCTTGCTCTGGCCCTATTATATTCCTCCTTTCTCTCCTCTACTGTCTTTGCCGGATTCAATTTTGATGATGAATCCACAGCAGAATTACCATCTCTATTAAGCTTAGATCGACTGGACCTTCGTTTCAGCTCTATCTTCATATTTGCAGAATGTGTTCGGTTATCATCTCCTGAAGATATGGATGGGATGTCTACCAGCTTAACTTTCGGAAATCGGCTCTCTGATGTCTTTTTTGCAATTATACGAGTGTTATCAGGATTACTGCTATCGGCGACCAAGGATTGCAAATTGTAGTGTTGGACCACTCTATGTGCTGCAAGTCGTAAATAAGAAGATGGCATAGGTTGGAATTCAAGCTGTTGAACATTAGGATTTCGCATGAACTTAATAACCTCCTGCTCTAGCCGTAGAACTGCAAGCATGCATACAATTACCGGATTCAGATTCTGTAAAATTAAATTCAATAATAACAGTCATTGTTTAAAATAAAGAAAAAAATAAGGGATTTTTTGTAGTCTCCTAATTATTAAGCCATGAACGAGGACGACATCTTCTTTCCAAAAAGATGACTCAAGATGAGCAACTTGATTTACTCACATTATCACAACCTCATATTCTTTTATCACTCTGATTATTAGTCTTTGTATCACGTTTTTATCATTCTAATTAGCCTTCCATATCAGTAAGAGGTATTTTAGAAATTCCTTATTTAGGGATCCCATGGATTTATGATGACCATTGTGAGATTTTGTGTGTATCTAATTAAAACATGCATCAAATATATCAGAGATCCAATGAAGTGTATTTTATATAAGCTGCATAACTGTATAATTCCACAGTTTCGAGGTAGCATCAGAGGGCTTCTATAGAACATATCCAGTTTCCTGTCCTATCCATGCATAATATCAGACTTACGATTTCAATGGAGTTCCATGTTATACCCAGAGATAACATAGACTGCACGTAAGACACCTTCGACACAAGAATTTATGAAGCCATAAAAAAATAAATATATGCCTAGATATAATGTTCCAGACATAAAAGAAGAAAGTTCCTCACTGAATATTTTATTCATAGAACATCTCAAAAGAAGGTGAAAAGACAATTGTGAACACAGATCAGGAAAGGAAATATCTGAACAATGAGAAGAATAGACAACAATATTAATATCAAAACATTAAAAAGCATCTATATAGTTAGAAAAAAGGAAATTTAATAGCAGTTATATATCTATGTACAAATCAATATGTTCATATCCATATACCAGTATGTATTGGAGCATTTTAGAATTTCCAGAAAACATAGGCAAGCCCATATCCATCAACAAAACCTGAAAATGAAAAATTTTACCTTTCCCAGAGAAAACAGAAACAAAAGAGGAAACGGAAACGGCATTTCTAAGAATGAATCAACATCAGATTCTGAAAAAATAGCTACACAAGGTCAAATAAAGGATCTGATGGAACTTACTTGTTAATCTGTCTTTGCCTTGAAGAGCTTCTCGCAAGAATCCATCCACGTCTTCGGCAGAACCAGAGGGTGCATCTGAGGCAGATAGCGTGTTAACAGAAGTCGAGGCAGCCGCTGAGAGGGAAGATGTGGATACTAAAGAAGAAACTGAAACAGAAGCGGAGGAGAAGGAAGAGGGAGAGGAAGAAGAGGAAGAAGGAACAAAGGAGGAGATCTGATGTTGGAGATCGGATGCAGAGAGAAGCTTCTTCATACTGGCCTCTAAATCCACCATTTCCCACGAATCGGGGGCTCTATCGGGATCCATAACTTCAGAATCCATTTTCAGGAAGAAAGTATCGAATCAATGCCTTCCCATGGCAAGTATTGCAGATCTGTGTAGAGAAGCAGCAGCAGAAGCAGAAGAAGAAGAAGAAGATGCCACAGATAGAGAGAGAGAGAGAGAGAGAGAAAGAGCGAAGGTTTCCTCCCTCCGCGAGCGTACCGTTTCGGCTTCCCCTTGGAACTTTTCTTCCGCTTTCTTCTGCTTAGCAAAGGATAGCTTCCTCTACAAGGAAATCGTTTACAGCGTGGGAGCGACTCTCTCTCTCTCTCTCTCTCTAAGGACGGCGATGGTAACGAAAACGAAGAAGAAGACGACGACGACGACGACGACGATGTTGTTGTTGTTGTTGTTGTTGTTGTTGTTGTTGATGATGATGCACGGAGCGGGAGAGAAAGGGAGACAGTGAGGGATTCAAGAAGAAGAAGAAGCCATAGCTACTTACTTGCAGAGAGAGCGAGCGGAAAACGAAGAAGAAGCAGAAGAAGCAGCAGCAGCAGCAGAAGAAGAAGAAGAAGAAGAAGAAGCCATAGCCACGGATCTGTCTTCTTCGTGTGACCACAAGAAATTTCTGTGTTGAATAGACGCCTCCGCACAGCCGTCGGATGGACAGGCCTCGCCCACCGTCGGATCTCCCCCTCTCCCTGCAATTTTTTTTATTAGCAGGATAAATATTTAATATGAAGAAAGTCGCAAAATTAAAAATAAACCAAACGAAGATCTGGGCCGTCCATCCGTCCCGCCGCAAGATCTCCTGACACGCCGACACGTGTCAAAATCTTGACCGTCCCTCTGCTGCCCTCTTCTTGGCTTCACAGAGCCTCAGAAAAAGATTCTCTCCGCTCCGGAACTGATCCGCGATGAATTTCCGCAGCTTCGCCGCTGCGGCCGACTGCCTCGAACTTCTCCAGCTTCAGACACGATCGTTCGCCCTCTGATCGGATGGATCCTGCTGTGAAAGCCCAGGCCAGGCTATAGGCCAGACACCGAACAGACCAGTTTTGGCGACGCTTGCTTGATGTTCGAGCTGCAGAGGAACTCCCCTCGAGCCTCTACTGATGAGATGAGTGAGATGTTGTTTCCCCGGGAGCCGGACGATTGTTGCTGCTTCCTCCAGTTTGCCCTTAAGGAAATAGACTCCAAGTGTGTCCCATTTGTTCTGGTCACATGCTAGCTAGTGCTAACGACAACACTCAACAGAAGTCGGGAAAACATGGCCATCGAAACAGTAGGAGGAATTCCAATCCCATGCTGGTGATGACGTCGGCTCTTAGCAGAAACCGGAATGCGGTCATCAAAACAACAAGAGGATTTCTTTTTGCTATAGCCAGCACCCTATTGTTGATTCTATTGCCCGCTTTCAGCAGCTTGTGTGTGTGTGTGTGTGTGTGTGTGTTGTGGGCTCATGAACTTGGATGACACGAACATGTAGCCAACATTGTTGTTGTAGAAGTCCATATAGATGCGAACGCAATTTTATTGAGCTTTTTGTGATATGGCTGCAAGTGACCACCTTTGCGTAATTTTTACAATGGTTATCTATGGGTTAATTTCCAATGACATGGAAAAAAAAACATAACAAGAATCCATCCAAGGCTACAAAATGGGAATTAAGGAAAGGGTGAGATCAATGTTGATTAGTGAATAACTAGTAAGAATCAACTTCATATATGTCCTAATAACATGTGCACGTATTTTGTTGTTCTCTTGCACAACCTCGTTGATTTTCCTTAGCTTTGACTAATTGAAAGGCAGTTAAACAATTTGGGATCGTGGTTAGCAATATTACGGTCAATTATTGAGCCAGGGTCACTTACCATATTGTTAAGGCTTGTGAGGTACGTGATTAGTAGTTTTACTAGTAAGTATTAGTTTCAATTGCATGTTATCATTATAGCAAATAGTGTATAGGTAATAGGTTATAATTATTTACCACTAACCATATGTATTATATGGTCACATACGTGAAGTCGAAAGTGCTTAGAACATATTAATTGGAAATCAATATTACATATTTGTAAGTTTTATTAAAAATTGTAAGTGGTGTTTCCTTGAAATCTTTTATTATACACTGAGAACTTTATCGTTAGGAATGATGATAACAAATTTGATTTAAATTAAAAAATATTCAAAGCTCCTCTATTAAAATTTTGTTTGAGTTTTTAGACCTTTTAATTTTAATATAGTTTTTAAGGAATATGTTTCACTATAAATACATTCATAGAAATTGAAATATATGTGTTAATATGACAATTTAATATTAAACTACTTGATATTAATATTAATACCTTATTGTATAATGTACTTGGGTATCTTATTATTCTAGATTATGGTAATGTCGTTGCTCTAATAGAATCAATTCAAGGCACTACGTATAAGTCAATCAATTTGAGTAGAATGGTTAAGAGCTCTAATATAGAAGCAACCATCATTTTTTTTTAATAGTGCACATAAAGATTGTTTGAGGACTACAAAGATATGACATAATAGAAAAATTTACAACGTGATAATCGAAGTAAATAATATCACTCTCGTACTTAAACCAAAGCAACAATCAATATGATAAAGAAAGTTCATAAATGAAACCTTTAGTGAAACTATACTATTGAATAACATTTTGTTTGTTTTGCAAACATTGTGGTCATGTGTTTATGCTACGACACACTTCTATTACATTGTCTTTCACTCCTTCATTCAAAGAAGTTGTTTGACCATTAGTGAAATTGTTATCTTCATATCAATCACATAACAAGCACTTAGAGGAAAAAAGTCTTAGAAAAAATATGGATGTACCATTATAAGTGATAATAAATTAGACACATTAAGGAATACAATAATAATTAATGTTTTGACTATATCTATTCAACGTACACTATTTTTAGAATATTTTAACACAAGTGGTAAAGTTGACATTGGTGAGCACATTTTTAACATTTTAAATGATGTTATACTTGAAGTTGGGTTAGTGTAAGTGTGCATGGACAATACAACTAATTGTGTGATAGAAGGTCATACAATTGAAATAAATGGACATGAATGTTTTTACCAGATGCACATGTCATTGCTTAGATGTGCTATTTGAGGACATTGCAATATGTGTTTTGATTGATGTTGTTTTGCAAAATTCTTTGAAAATTACAACGTACTTTTCATAACTATAAAACAATATGTTTTGACATTGTTTCGCAAATAATTTGATAAACATTTGTTTAAACATTCTACCACAAGATTTTCATATAGTTTAATTGTGATATCAAATTATTACATTAATATAAAGTTTATGGTGATTTAAGAAAAATGGTGGTAATTAGTAAGCAATGGTCTCAATGGAGTGGATCTAAAACAAAGATATCAAAAGAAATAGTTCAAATAATTCTTAACACTAGTTTTTGGACATATGTAAGAACAATAATGAAACTATGTACTAAACCAATTTTAGAAATTCTTCGTTTGGCTAATAAAGAAGGTGCAAGAATGGGTTTGATTTATGAATTAAAATTAATAATATAATTGTAATTGATCCTTTAAAGCTGAGTAAAATTAAAGTACGTTGCAAGAGAATATTGACGATATTACAATCTTCATTCCATGTAACAAGTTATGTTTTGCATCCTTTATGGAATGAAAATGGTTAAGAGAGGAACCATGAGTTGAATATTATGACCACTATTTTACGTTATGTTGGTGATATTTGACAATTACAAAGTGTATATTGGAAGAATTTTATGTTAGAAGGTCATTTTTATTGTTTTTAACTCGTTGCAAGTGATGCTAATCGAGTAGAAAATTCAATCTAATGGCAGGAAATGTTTACAGTATGTACTCCCAATTTTATGAATCTTACAATTCATGTATTATCTCAAGCAGTGTTACCTTTTGATTGCCATCATGGTGATTTTTAGCCATTTTCCTTGTTTTCTACTAGCAAAAAAATCTTAGACTATCAAGCTTGATAGATCATTTTTTCATCAATTTATCAAAATAATAGTAAAATTTACTATAAAAAACTAGTATATATGGATTAGTATATATATTATTAAATAATTTTGATTGATATGGTCATATCTTATGAGAGAGGGTTCTCTGAGCAAAATGTATAATCAAGGAAATAAAAAGTAATAGGTTAAGTATTGAGCATCTCGATTATCTTGTGTGAGTATCATTAATTACTTAGAAATTAATAAAACACAATGGGATCGTATTTGAAATTTGAAAAAGATAGAAAAGGTTGAAGAACTATTTAGATATTAATTACATTCGAAAATAAGTTTTTTGGAATTTATTTGAATCGTGATGTATCTCATGGTTTTTTCTGTTTAATATTTATTAAAGATTTGGTAATATAATTAAAAAAACTAGAACATATTTGATAGATAACTTTTTTGGTAAACTATCAAAGTAGGTTATATGATACATTTTTTTTTTTAATATCGTACAATCTTTAATGTATTTTCTTTGATATATATTAAAAGAATAAATAGGTTGACTCTTTATCATATAAAGAATTTGGACTATTTGCATATTAATCGTCGTCTTTTTAAGAAAGTCAAAGAAAGAGGTTTTAAACCCATTGAAATCATTGAAGAAAAAGAAGATAAAGGAAGACATTTGGCCTTAGAAAGATAACAATAGGTAATATAATGTGAAAAAAACAATGCCCTTACAAGTGTGATATTTTATCTTGAGGATGATATACAAGCTTTTGATGATAATAATGATATCACTATCAATGAAAAGCTACATAAAGAAAACAATGATTCGTCGCTTTGATATTTGATTAAGTTCATTAAAATTCCTTTAATGTTGTGACACGGATCGGTTCTCGAAGCCAAATGGTTATGAACTAAGATAGTCAATGTAACTATAAGCTACTTAAAATAAATCTATATTGAGTTGTCACCAATACTTTTAGATAGGAAAGTACATTGTTCCTTTAAGAATTTATAAAGCATATCCTTATTTTTAAAGTAAAACATATCGTTACTTTTAGCAAAACTATAATAAGTTGTAAGCACTTAAAAACATTTATAAATAAGAAGGCATCTAATCAGGTCGATTTGGTTCAATCTCATACTCTTCTATTGAACATTGGTGGAGATGACGGGCAACATGTCATACTCGGATTCTCTCCTTCACCAATCCAATCACTGTAGTATGAGGTTGCCTCCATGCACCTAGAGTATGTGAAACCATTAACAATAAGTAGAGCTCACATTGACCAGGAGCTTTACACCGTCTCCAATATGCTGCTACAGGTGAATCAAACAAATCAGTCCCTCCTCAGTTCCAATGAAGTGTTGATGGATCTCCTATCTTCCCACAATGAACACCCACTTGATGATGGCCAAGGCCGACGGCTCAATGAAATTTATTTAGAAGGCACGTCCCAGAACATTCTCAGGCCTCTCGACAAAGACATACTCACCTGATTTGACCACATGGAGAACATTGCAAGCTACAAAAACTGGTCAAATGCGCGCAAGGCCAGGGAGCTGCAAACACTATTGGATTGAGTTATGGCCACATGGTTCCTATAACAAGACAACTTTGTCAAAAACAATTGGCACCAACTTAAGGAAAGCTCTTCCACTATCACCCCCATGGACATCTATGTGCAAAGTGCCAAATGGTCCTCCAAGTGCCATCTACCAGAGCAGGATCAGAGTGTTTGTCCCCGCTGCTTCAATTGTAATATGTATGGTCATCTTCGCAAGTATAAAAAATTTCACTAGATTGCACCCAACAAATAAGTTAAACGCGACAATTACATTGTGAAATCAAAGGAAACAAAATGTACACAAAGCTAAGAGAAAAACCTCATCACACAAAGCTCTTTACATGGTCCATTACTAGTTGTAGCGATTGCATCCTAAATCCCCTATAATTTATTTACGTGGTTAATCTGTTCTTTCAATAAAAGACCCAAAATCTTCTTCAAATGTGAAGTGTTTGCAAATGGATATCTTGACGAGCACTTCGGATGATGTGTTCCAATGAATTCAATGGGAGGATTAGTTTAAACTTCAACGTAGTTCAATACTCCCATCGCTTAGAGAGTCGAGACATGCTGCAACAACTACTAATCTATGTTATGTATGACGCAAAGTGGTCATGAACTATGAATTCAACACCCTCATTTGAAGAGTTACATCGATATGCTTGACACACCGCATCGAGAAGAAGAGCATTCAAACACTTGGGCATTCCTGGGCCATAATAGCATACCTACTGCTTCTTATGTCACAGACAATCAAGCTAAGGTTCTGTGGAGCGAGCGCGATCGGTCAAGGCGGCTAGTGTTTTAGCAGATGCCCAGGACAACCTTGTTTGGAACCGATGCTAGCATCAGAAGCTCTTCGCCCAGGTAAACACACGAGAGGTAGAGACATCTCACAACGTTCACTGAGCGGCCATTGGCGCAAGGTGCTACAGGGCCATTTGGGCAGGCGAGATCTGAACCTAGGACGGGAACTGTTCATCGAATCGGAGGCGCTCGCATCAGAGTGTGTGCAAAATCTCGGAGCTTTCTGCTTCTTGGCTTTCGCTGTGTTTTCAGCCCTCGGCTCAAGTAAAAATCCGAGCTCCACGAACCACGGATTGCCCGATGGAACATGGAAGCAAAAGGGCCTAGGGTTAGGGTTAGGGTTAGGGTTTTAGGGTTTTAGGGTTAGGGTTTGGGCAGCAATGGGACCGTGAAAAAGGCAAAGGGGCTTCTTTGGGCAAATCGAGGAGGAGATTGTTTATATAAATGCTGAGCTGAGCTGAGCTGAGCTGGGCGCTGCCATAGATAGCTCCAGCAGCATGTAGCTCAGCCCAAGGAAGCCCATGCACGCACAGCGTACTGGAACAATCATAAGCAAATAGTGAAGCCCATGCACTCACTCACTCACTCACTCACTCACTCACTCATTGGCTAGACCCCAATAGTAAAAAGGAAACTGTGCTTTTAGTCAACTCCGCTCGTTAAGCTAAAAATTGGCCGTGTGTTCCCGGTGATACGACGCATTCATTGCGACGACACTGTTTCACATTGTACTATTGCTGTCCATGAGGTATATATGGTTGTGTTCCATCATCCATGTGATTGATATCAACCTCTTCCATGTGTCCAGCTATATGGACCGGCCTCCAAATAGAAAAATGTTTTTAAATTGTAGACGATATCGACATTTGCCCCCATCAGAACTATGTTCTCATAGATGTTTTGCTCTGCCTGAACAGGATATTAATTATATTTTCTCAATTCCGATCAGCCTCCAAAATCTCACAATCATGGTTTATGCTATAAGAGCTTGTCCACGATAATATGGCTCACTACCAGAGACATCACTGCCCCTTTGTCATTGTCGCCAACTCTTATCCAGATATTTCACCGGCTTTGTTTGGTACACATGTTTTTATAGGTCCAGTCTTCTTTTGGTCAAAATTGATTCTGTTCATTCTACGAGATAGCGACATCATGTACAGGTACCTATGTTGAGCCAGTGCCATACAAAGCATACCATTATATTCATTAATTTAAGAATTCTCTTCGAACTATGTATGCGAAAAACCTTCTAGAATCTCGCTTTCTTTTGCAAGACTCTCATGCATTACACTTGACAATGCGTTTACAAATACTTGTAATTTCCTTGATGCTTATAAAGGAATCTCATGTCGGTCTAATTAATGTGTTAATCTAGTATTCTCATTCCTTTCCATTTTATTTTATTTTATTTTATCATTGCCTTAATGCCATGGACAAGTCACATGACATGCATGTAAGCATGGACCATGCACAACATAGCACATGACATGCATGTGATGGGCATGCATTGCATCACATGCATGCAAGAATTGACCATGCACATGACACATGACATCGCATGCACAACATGACCCATGTACATGACACATGGCATCGCGTGCACAACATGACCCATGCACATGACACATGGCATCGCATGCATACAACATGCTTGCATGCCTCTTTGTATAAATAAAACAGTTCACCTTGATTCATTCAAGGTGAACAACACCAGTTAATGATCATCAAACTTCTTGTTTCCAAATTGTCGTTATCGTTATCATAATAGTTTGTTCACCTTCCTTGTTCTGCTCTCTTCCCCCTTGCTTCGCCTCTCATTAAGCCATGGCGGATGAAGCCATGTCTGATCCTACCACTAATCTCTCTACTATACTTGCAACCTTGGAAGAACTCCAAGCCGAGAATGCTACCCTTCGTGAAACTCTACTCAAGTTTCAATCTGCTCCCTCAATCACCCCACCCACTAGCACCATCGCGCCAAACCCACCCCCACCATACCAAGAATCATACCCCGAGCCTAAGGTGAGTCTCCCTAATAAGTTCAATGGGACACGCTCACGACTACGTGGTTTCATCAATCAGGGCTGCCTTCATTTCCTCCTTGTGTCCTCTTCCAATCTCCACCCCCATTGCATGTCCCAACCAAGGTCCTAACAAGCAATTCACCTACGCCGATAGAGGTAGATCTAATTCGGCCCCGTTCATCGTCCACCGCTCAACGACAACATCGTCGGGACAATCACTTGTGCTTCTACTGTGGCGCATCCGGACATCTTGCTATTGTTTGCCCAGCCAAAGGAAGCCGCGTCCCGGGAAACGCAAGGGCCCAGCTGCAGTAAGGGCTATGCAGCTGGGCTCCATCAGTCGAGAGGATAGCCCTATCCATATCGCACCATGTCAAAATGGTTTCTTTGTTCCGGTTCTCTTGGACGGTGATTTGCATTGACGCTCTACTAGATTCTGGTGCAACATGTTATATTGACATATTTTTTGCTCGCAGACACTCCATCCCATGGGTCAAGAAAACAAAGCAGATTCTGGTCGAGGCTATTGATGGACGACTACTCTCATCGGGTGTCACTACGGAGGAAACGACTCCACTATTGCACACGGTGGGGTCACATCGGGAAGTAATTACTTTCGATTTAATATCTTCTCCTCAACACCTTGTCGTTCTAGGTTTGTCATGGTTAGTGATGCACAATCCCATTGTAGATTGGCGTAGGCTCTCTATCAACTTCTCACCTCGGGGTAGCGATAAAGATCATAACACCTTGGAAGCTGATCATGCATCCAATAACAACAGTGTCGACGTGATAACAAGTCATGAAGGTTCATGTCACATGAAGGTTCAAGCTGTCATTGGGGTGGACTCACCAATCTCGATTCCTTCAAAATATCGGGAGTTCTCTGATGTTTTTGAAAAATGCAATGTCGACCGATTACCAGAGCATTGGTCGTACGATTGTCCAATTGACCTTATTGGTGGTGATTGTCCTCCCTTTGGTCCCATTTACGGATTATCAGAGCCAGAGTTGGATGCGCTTCGAGGATACATTGATAAGAACTTATCAAAAGGGTCCATTCGCCACTCCAAATCTCCTGTCGGGTCACCAATCTTGTTTGTCAAGAAGAAGGACGGATCCTTGCGACTCTGCGTCGACTATCGAGGCCTTAACAAGGTAAGGATCTGCAACCGTTATCCATTGCCATTGATCCCAGAGCTTTTGGACCGTCTCCGAACTGGACAAGTGTTTTCAAAAATCGATTTACGGGGAGCTTACAATTTGGTCCGCATTCGTCCGAGCGACGAATGGAAGACAGCGTTCCGCACCAGATATGGTTTGTTCGAGTATCGTGTCATGCCTTTCGGTCTCACTAACGCCCCAGCTGTCTTCCAACACATGATAAATGATATTTTCTGGGAGTATCTCGACCAGTTCATGGTGGCATATTTAGATGATATTCGCATCTACTCTCCGGATCTCCACACCCATGAGCAGCATGTATGTCTAGTGCTGTCAAAACTTCGGGAGCATGGTCTTTATGCCAAATGCGAGAAGTGTGTATTCGATCAGCCCTCAGTGGAGTTTCTGGGCTATATCATCTCCCCCGATGGTATTTCCATGGATCAACGGAAAGTGGCCGCAATCCAAGAATGGCAACCCCCCACCCGGGTAAGAGACCTTCAATCTTTTCTTGGCTTTGCGAATTTTTATCGTCGTTTTATTAAAGGATTCTCTAGTATTGTACAACCCTTGGTTGCACTCACCCGTAAGGACCGACCATTCACTTGGACGTCAGTGGAACACAAGGCATTTGTGTCCCTTAAATCAGCTTTTATGACTGCTCCGGTGCTGCTTCATGTTGACCCAACGAAGCCCTTCATAGTTAAAACAGATGCGTCAGACTTCGCTATCGGCGCGATACTCTCACAGCCTGACAAAAATGGAGTACACCATCCAGTAACTTATTACTCCCGCAAATTCACAGCGCCTGAAATCAACTACCTGATCTATGACAAGGAACTTGCATCCATCATTTTAGCTTTCGAGGAATGGAGGTCTTATCTCGCTGGGGCCCAACACCGTGTTCAAGTCATCACCCACCACAAGAACCTTCTTTATTTTGCTTCTACCCGCACCTTGAATCGTCATCAAGCCCGATGGTCAATTTTCCTCGCTGACTACGACTTTGAAATCAAGTTCCGTCCGGGGAACTGTCATTGTACAGCTGATGCTCTTTCTAGGCGCCTGGAACTCGCACCTCGCCCAGGTGACAAAGCCTACGACAAACAGTCCCAATGCTTGTTAACCCCTGATCAAGTTCAAATCTCTGCAACGTATCTACTCCAAGATGAGACCCTCCTTACTTAGATCTTTAGGGCAACCATCGCGGACCACTTTGCTCAAGAAATCAAGACAAGTCTCGAGGATCCAACCTCTCAATCATCCCGGGATGATCTCAATAAATTCTCTTTTCGTGATGGGTTACTCCTTCGAAGAAACCTCGTATATGTCCCAGAGGGACCATGCCGAGTTCGTGTCATATCGGAAGGCCATGACAATTTACTTGCGGGCCACTTCAAAGTCGCCAAAACTTTAGAGCTCATCTCTCGGACTTACTAGTGGCCCCAACAATGGAAACTCGTCAAAGCTTTCATCAAGTCTTGTGATATCTGTTCTCGATCCAAAACAGCCCGTCATTGCCCATATGGATTGCTTCAACCTCTCCCACTTCCTGATCGACCTTTGTCATCCATATCTATGGACTTCATCATCGACCTACCACCATCGGGAGGACATGATTCCATCTTGGTAGTCATGGATAGATTTACCAAAATGACACATTTTATACCTTGTTTCAAAGCCATCTCTGGAGCAGTGACTGCGAATCTCATTCTAGAGAATGTGGTGCGCCTCCATGGGTTACCCGATGACATCGTCTCTGATCGTGGTCCACCATTTATTTCCTGTTTTTGGAAACGACTCTTCCAAATTCTCGGCACCACCACCAAGCTCTCGACGACATTCCATCCACAAATAGATGGCCAAACAGAACGCGTCAATCAAGTCTTGGAGCAATATCTGCGATGTGTGGTAAGCTACCAGCAAGATGATTGGACTACGCTCCTCCCATTGGCGGAATTTGCTTATAATAACACTCTTCATTCATCTATTGGAACCTCCCCCTTCTTTGCCAACTTTGGTTTCCACCCTCGCTTCAGCATATCTCTTCCCTCTAGCTCAGTAAACCCTTCGGTTGAAGAGCGGGCGGGTCGTCTCAAGGACATCCACCAAGATCTAACTCTTAGTTAGTTAATGCGCAGGACTGACAAAAGCCAACCGCCAACAATTTACGAGTGCCTCCGCCCAATTTTCAAGTGGGCGACATGGTATGCTTCTACGACGGAACATTACGACCACTCGTCCATGTTCAAAGCTAGATTATACAAAAGTAGGTCCCTTCCTTATCTTCGAGCGCATCAATCCTGTGGCCTACCGACTCGACCTCCCGCCGCACTATCACATCCATAACGTCTTCCATGTATCCCTCTTGGAAGTCTACCATCCTTCTATCCTTCCCGGGCGGCAACACAGTCGACCCCCGCCCATCAAGCTAGTGTCTGGGGATGAGTATGAAGTGGAAAAAATCCTTGACTC
>JBBBWG010030499.1:21274-31274 GCA_037176905.1 Azolla pinnata | reverse complement strand
CGATTGTGCAGTGCAAATGTGGCATTGAGCATGCTGATGACGGTATTAGCGATTAACGATGGTATTAGCAATCTGATGATTGTATTCAGTGAGCGCTAATGGTGATATCGACGATGAGAATGGTTGCGTCGATGATCTAATTCGCTCATAATAACACTCGCCAAACGTCTGCAAACTTATGCTCGTGTTTGCGAAACCGGAAGCTTGCGATTGTTGCGTTCTATGCAACATGTAGATTCAGGGTCGGTTGCAGATACTCAATTTGTGTGAATTGCAAAAGCAGAGAAAAGCAACAAAAAAACAAAGAAAAACACAAAAAGCAAAACAAACACAAGTGTTGAATTGAAATTGAAAGCTGAAAAAGAAAAAAGATAGTGGAAAATCTCCATTTAAAAAATGGTTAAAATAGGAAAAATATGGGATAGAGAAAAAGAAGCAGAGCAAATAAAATGGAAGAACAAAAATGAAGACAGAGAAATAGTATTATAGAATAAAAAGGACAAGAAAACCAAAGTCTAAAAGGCAAAATATAAATATACATAGAAAATGGCTCGTACGTATTTCCGTACACGTACGCCAATATATGTATACGTATGCGTATAGGGATGGATACAGATACAAGTGCATATATAAGCAGAGATATACGAATACGGATACATGTACACATTCCATGTGTACATGTACACATGTGCACATATATGTATACGTACGCGTATAAGGATCGATAGAGATACAAGTACATACATAGGCAGAGATGTACGAATACACATGTACACATATATGTATACGTACGCGTATAAGGATGGATAGAGATACAAGTACATACATAGGCAGAGATATACGAATACGGATACGCGTACACGCACACATTCCATAGGTACATGTACGCATAGCGATAATACGCGTACAGGTATGTATACGTATACGTCTCCCATAGGTATGCGTATACGCTTCTATCGCATAGAATGGTCCACTCAGAGAAGGATTTAAGCCTGCAGTACTCGGCCTCCGGCCCGATCCTTTCCACTCTTTTTCATCCCTGGCGGAGCTCAAGATCTGCAGACATCGCTCCTCAGAACTGGTAAGTCTTCTTTCTCTCTCTCTTGTTCTCACGCTTTCAGTGATTCTTTCTCGCTCGCACTCTGGTCGTAGATCAATATGAACAGAATTACTTGCCCGCTCGCTACTAAGGTTTCGCGTTAGGGCTTTGGTAGGAGATTCCCTGCCCGTGCTGTTTCTGTTCGTGCTTCTGTAGAAGGTGCGGAATTGGCATGGAAGTCTGTTGCTGTAGATGGATTTCGGTTTAGAAAGGAGAATTTTTTTGCGTGATGGCATCTTGGAAGGATTAGTATTTGTAATAGTTTCTTGTGCAGAATCCAACTGTTTTGGAGTATATATATAACAGAGAGAGAGAGAGAGAGAGTGATTTATTATGTCTTTATAGGTCAAATATGATGGACCAGACGATGTGTTTTCTTGCCATACATGTGCTTGAGAGTAGCGACTCTTGATGTTCAGGAGGTCTATCATTGATGAGTGTCCACGGTGTCTGTGACAGAAAGTATGACGGTCAAAACCAGAGAACACCACATCTTTGAAAGTCAAAGACGAGAGTCAATACAAAAAGAATGCTATCTGTTCATGGTGCTAGTGATTAGCGAATTTAGATGAACCTTGCTAGTGATTAATATCGCAATTGCGGGTTCATGTAGTGTCTGTGAGAGGAAATATGATATATGGTCAAGACCAAGAAACACTGACTTCGGAGGTCAAATATGATGGTCAAGAGCAAAGAAACGCTGTGTTTTCATGCAATACATGAGTTAGTGAACAGCAGCTCTCGATGCTCAAGAACTCTACTAATCTATAATGTCACAATTGAAGGTGCACAGTATGTCTGTGAGAGAAAGTATGATGGTTGAGATCAAAACAATGTGCCTTTGGAGGTGAAACATGATGGCTAACCTGATGTGGTTCATGCGGAAGTATGTAAAACTGTGTCGTCTAGTGAGAGGATGTGGCAAATGCTGCTCCAATTTCAGGTCAAAGTAGCCTATGAGGGAATCGACCAATATGAGTAGGCCATTACACCCCGTCTCTTATGAACGTTGTGCAATATAATACAAAACTGGTGCTGCATCTCAATATACTTTGTGCAATATGACATAAAACTGGTACTGCATCTCAATATACTATGTGCAATATAACATAAAACTGGTACTGCATCTCAGTATACTTTGTGCAATATAATCTTAACTTCCTGTGTAAATGTGCACAATGCCTTTATTTTTGTTTGATTAAGCCGGGTAGATTTTTTGCTTTCCCCTTCTATTACGCATAGTCTTGTACTCCCTCTATGCAGGTGAATTAATTTGGCGTAGCCAATGCCAGTTGGACACCTTCTAAGCATAGCATTGTTGTCCAACCACTGATAATGAAATGTTTTTAAACCCTATTTATATATATGTGTAAGGTGTTTCTGATTTAGTACTTTGCTCATTTCAGACAGCCAAGCAAGCACAAAGTCCATTTGTTTCTCTCTTTTTCACTCTGTTTTTCTAATCCTTGCTGACTCTGTAAGTAAGTCCCTAATCTCCTTTCTTGTTGTCTGTGCATTGTGTATATCTACTTGAAAAATCATATATGTCTTCTTGAATAATCGCCTGCATCCCTATGAACTTGCATAAAAGTACTGAGTCTTGATATATTAAAGGTCATCAGTCATACTATACCTAGCGTTTGAATATGTGAGAAATCTTAGAAAATCAGATCATCCATTGAGATGATCGTAATCACAATTGACACTCTCTCAATCAAGACAAAAGTGAAAGCTTTGGGGGTGAAATATTATAGATCGAAACCTAGCAATAGTTTACGAATCCTGTCTTATTGAGCTCGAGCTTCAAGGTTATAAGGAGTAATAACCTTTATATAATACCATTCTGTGTGCCTCTCATTTGTACTGTATATATATTATGTACTCATATGCCTCATAGATTATTCCAACATCCTATGTAGCTGAGTTTAGAAGCATTCTTTTAGGCATTATTTGATATGTCATGTAACATTTAGTACCTATGAGCATGCAGTCTGTTTCCTCTCTTTCCACTTTTGTTAGCTCAGTTACTTCCGGCTTAGCTTTGATTTGTTACCCTTCTGGGCTTAGGAAGACATATAGATGGTCACATTGAATCATGGATGTAGCTATCCTTGGAGAATTTGATCTGCAGGTTACATTTTTTTAGCTGCAAAGTTTATTTTGGATTCACTCTTTTGCAGAATCCATTTTGTACTCATGAAGTGGCTGAAGAAATTCTTTAAGCTATCTAATCACGAAGTTGATGAATATGAGGCGAGAAATGGCTCTAATGATTATGAGGTAAGCCCTATGATATAGAAAAATCCTCTTGGACTTACTTTTTGATGTAGTGTTTGTATTTTTATGAAAGCTGATATGTTATAGGGCTACAAATCTCGAGAACAAGTAGAGGATGAAGATCTTGATCATGCGATTGCACTCTCCCTCTCTGAGGCAGACCAAGTGAAGCATAGCGGTAAATTTCTTCTCTAAGCATACCTATCAGAAGTTTTATGATTATAGAATGCCTTTTGTATTCCTCACATTCAAGCAACACTAGATGCCTCAGGAGTAATATTTACATACTTGTTTCTCATGTCTAATCTTCTATCGGCTGAGAAAATTAATTTCTCATTCAATGTGTGAAACTTGCAAGTCATAAACTGGACTAAATAGCTGAATGTAAATAGCAAAAACAAAAATGGAAGAATGAATAGGTTCCTATTTGTGAATGAGGTTATCAGGCGATTTAATCTAAACATATTCACTATGACCCTATGAGTCACACACATCTTTTGACATATTGTGAGGAAAGGACACGCGTTTGAACATTGATTCTTGAACCTTACGTATGCTAACAAAGTGTTTACATTGTTGAGTCTTTCGGTTACAGTTTATGCTTCATTAGGTCGATTCACTCCTTTGTGCAAATTAAATGTAATTTACCTGCCTAATACAGCCTGCAGATCTATTTTGATAAATACTCTGAAGTAGGGTTCTTGTAATTAGTGAAGTTTACCATAAACAAACTGTTTCTATAAGATAGAATTGTTACTGGGGAAAGTAATGACAATGTCTCGTCAGATAGGTAGGGCAAGTGACTTGGAATCACATGCTTATAAACTAACTTGGAAAACCTGATTCAGGGAGCGGTTAATGGGCGTCTATACTGAGTATGATTATTGCTTTTGCATCTCTCTTAGTTGATCTGCATCCACACGTTGATGGGGACGAGGATCTGGCCAGAGCTTTGCAAGCGAGTCTAGATCTTGAGGAGCCATCACCTTGTCCAAGTGCTTCAAGAATATTGAATGTCTCGGCAGGAAGAAGGTAGAGTTCCATGTATTATATATGCATATACAGATCGTATCTGTGTATCCTTTTATAATTTAAAGAATATGATGTATGATGTTTAAGAAGATGGCCAAAAAATTTGCTCATGAAATGGAGCCGAGTTATCTGGAAATTGCGTCTAGAGCTGAGATTAATGGTATTCTACATTCTTTTCATTGCCATTGCCTGTTATGATGTTTTTGAGAATCTTGCCTTTAGGGTATGTGAAGGATGCAAAGAGGAGATAGGTTATGGTAGGTTTCTCAGCTGCATGGGATCAGTTTGGCATCCAAGTTGCTTTCGTTGCTATGCATGTGACTTACCAATATCTGACCAGGAGGTATAAAGCAATGAAAATCTATTATAAAAATGAAACTACTTGGACGCCATCGGAGTGAAGACCTGACTGACATCGGTGTGCAGTTTTCAATGTGCAGGAATAATCCATTTCACAAGAGCTGCTATAAGGAGTTATTTCATCCAAAATGTGATGTTTGTAAACAATTTGTAAGTCTTTTTAAGGCTCTCGCATTCTTATTACGTTTCAGATTTCTCTTTTTAGGTGATACATGTTATGATGAGCCTGTTTGGGGAACCGTACACTGTTTCAGATTCCCACAAACGCTACGGGGTTAATAGAATACAGAGCCCATCCATTCTGGCTACAAAAATACTGTCCTTCACATGAGATGGATAGCACACCTCGGTGCTGTAGTTGCGAAAGGGTCGAAGTAAGAATGAAACCACTTTTCTAGTTTCCTTCTGAACCATGATGATGTCTAACTTCCATTCTTGGTTTTGGGTATTAATAGTCCAAGGATGCTCAGTACATAGCTTTAGAAGATGGACGGAAATTGTGTTTAGAGTGCTTAGATTCAGCAATCATGGACACTGGAGAGTGTCAGCCTCTTTATCATTCAATACGCGACTTCTATGCAGGGATGAACATGAAGCTTGATCAGGAAATCCCTATGCTTCTTGTACAAAGGGAGGCTTTGAATGAGGCCATGGAGGGGGAAAAAGAGGTAACAAAAAGATGAGCCACTTTATGATGTCCATGCTACAAATTTTAAATGTGTTGACATTAATGGCGCATTATCTTATTTATGCACAATAGGGACATCATCACATGCCAGAAACAAGAGGCTTGTGTTTATCGGAGGAACAGACAGTGAATATAGTAATTCTCTTCACCAGCCCTTCTCTCTCTCTCTCTCTCTCCCCCCCATTTTGTGATTGCAGTGTCAAATACAATTCAGCAGAACTTTGCAAGGACAAGGAATATTTAAAGGTGTGATTGCTTATTGTTTGTCTACAGATATTTCGGAAGCCGAAAATTGGTGCTGGTAAGAATATTATTGACATGCGGACTGAGTCACAGAAGCTTACACGTCATTGTGAAGTGACAGCCATACTAGTCTTGTATGGCCTTCCCAGGTTAGTAGTACTATTAAGTGTGTTGTGAACTTATTCGTCTTACTCCTGCAGGAACTCTCACCTCACATACTCTGACCCCAGTCATTCTGAGGCATCATTTGGGTGAATTTTCTGCATCAGCTATTTCTGAACCACCATCAGAGCTCGAACTTTGAAGGGCATTATCATACTGACATTGTGTGTTTCTTTGTATCTACCAGATTGCTCACTGGGTCAATACTGGCACACGAACTCATGCATGCATGGCTTCGCTTGAATGGTGAGTAGATAGAGATCATGAATGGCGTTTTAAGGAGATGTTGGTGTGGATAATTTATGTTCGGTTCTTCCAGGGTTTAGAAATTTAGAACCTGATGTGGAGGAAGGCATTTGCCAAGTCGTTGCACATATGTGGCTCGATTCTGAAGTCACAGCTGGAGCAGGCCCCAGTAGTTCATCCTCTACCTCGAAACAACATAAAGGCCCAAAATCGTCTGTTGAAAAGAAGCTTGGCGAATTCTTCCTTCATCAGATTGCCATGGATTCATCACCAGTATATGGTGATGGGTTCCGAGCTGGACATGCATCTATGCTTCAATTTGGTCTTCGAAGGACTTTGGAACACATTCGAATGACAGGGAACTTCCCACTACAATGAATTGATATGCACAAACAGCAGCATCAACCAGGGACACGGTCATTTTAGTCCTTGGTATCACAAAGATATATCACGATCTGGTCCCGTCTGATGGATCGATTTGTAGCACTGTAACACATATTGACGTCCATTTATAGAAACACCAATGTATTTTTCCTCGGACATTGTAAACCAACTATTATTGATGTACTACCCTATTGTTAATGGGTTCCTGTACTGGTTGACCACAAAAGAGCATTTTTACGCGACAATGGTATAGTCCTCAAAATAATGAATGATTGGACTTTCAGGCTTTTGCAGGTTGGATGGATGGATCGTCATCGTGTGTATCTAGGGAGCTGGCAATCATGATGACAAGAGAAGGTCATCAAGCTGTCAAACTCTTACCTACTTCTTGAAGGATAAAGCAAAGGTAAGTCCAAGTCTGCATAGAATTGAATATCTATTGGATGGTTATCGCTGATGCATGGGGGGGGGGGAGGGGGGGCATTTGCGTATAATCCTCCCCTCAAGCTGAATCTTATATCAATAGTCAATTGCTGATCTGAGCATATATATGCATCAAAAGGGAGCTAATATGGAAATGTCTGGGAAGAGAAGAATGATTTAAACAGTTGCTTGTAGTCTCGATCTGTGGAAGTGGGTTGGTTGTTAAACATGAAAAAGCTTGAATATGCCATCCAAGAGGAGAATTGAAAACCTGTTCCGGTGTTGGAGGCCGTGGTGGCGAGGCGATATGAGCTGTAAAGGTACCAAACTACATGTTCTATGGACAGTTTTTATGTGCATGTTTGCCCCACCTTTGCGGGTTGATACTTAAAACAAAAAAAGACTATGTCATGCATTCAGGTTGGCCCTTGTTCACCTGTTCCAGCTCATCGTGGTAGCTGCTTGCTCCATCACTGTCCTTCAAGGAACATGGTATGGAACTGGAACCCTTCCATGCCACGGGCACTGCCTCTCTAGTTGGCCATTGAAGATGGAGCTTCAAATTTTGGTATTTGCTCGAAATGCGTCGTAAGGCGCACCTGTTGCCTCACCTGATGATGATTCAGACATGGAGGAAGAAAGAAAGCTCTCCTTTGTTTGCATTATCTTATGGTATCGATGATGCAAAGTAGTGAAAGGGCACCTTGCTAAAGACTCCCACCTTGATTGTGTTCTATCGCAAGATCTTTCACTTAAACCTGCCCTTGAACACCAAAAGCTTGGCTGGATACCACGCAGCATGATGATATTTTTAATATCATGCAAACATTACGTGATTGTATACGTAATTTTCATTGTACTCTGCATGATCGATAATCAATATATATATATATTGAGTACACAATTAATATTCAGTGATCTATATCTCATGGGCCTAACAAGAAGACACTGAGGTTGTATATATCGTAAGCGTATTGTTAAACTGCCACCGGTTAGCAAAGCGATGTCCAATCCGTTCCTGACTTATGCTCGCACTTCACACAACGTTACATGCATGCAAGTACACAGGTACATACATACGTAGCATCCCGATCGTTGGTAGATAGGTTTGTGACCCTTCCGAGGCTTGTAAAGGCATGGTTATGTCAGAACCACTTGGCCTATTGATTCTTCTCAGCTTCTTGTTTTGGTATCTCCTCCTCCTTTTGGGCCTCCTCGATTCAGCGAGCTGTGGGCAAACCATGCAAGCCGATACTGTGGGCTCCCACTGAGCTTTGCCTGCCTTTTGAATGCCATCATAGGTGCCAGCACCACCCCCAGCATCAGCATCATCGTGCGAAATGGAATGTCATCGTATGGGCCAGCATCATCACCATCATCGGCTTTCTTTTGGAACGAATTTGGACAAGTTAGTTTTCGGCCGGACATCCATCTGGTCATGGACATGCGTCCGTCCCGCCATGCATACATCCATCCCCCCACGCACACATGCATACATGACACTTACAAACACATACATACACATACATACAGGCATGCATACATGCACGCACACACATGCGCACATGCATGCATGACGTGCATGACGTGTACGAACGCATACATACACATACAGGCAGGCATGCATACATACACGTATACACTCTTGCGCACACACACATGCATGCATGACATGCATGACATGCACAAACGCATGCATACACACATCACTACGCACGTACGCATACATACACCCACGGACACATGCATGCACACATCACTATACACACGCCTGCATACATACGTACACACATACGCTATACCGTAAAGATACACACCGACACATACATGCGCATACGCTATACCGTATAGGTGCACGCATACGCATACATGCGCATACGCTATACCGTATAGGTGCACGCATACGCATACATGCGCATACGCTATACCGTATAGATAGGTACACCGTACACGCATACGCATACATGCGCATACGCTATACCGTATAGATAGGTACACCGTACACGCATACGCATACGCTATACCGTGTAGGTATACGCAGACGCAGACGCAGACGCAGACATGACAGAGAGACGAGCTTAGCTGTCGAGCAGTCGACGCCATCGCCAGAGGCAGAAGAAACGCACACAGCTCATCATCGTCTCCACGGGAAAAATCTCAGAGAAACAGCGAGCGATCGAGACGAGAGAGACAGCGAACCGAGACAGAGAAACACAGAGAAGTACATACAAAAAAACAGACAGGCAGACAGACAGACCGAGGGACGGAGACAGACGAGAGACAGACGGACAGACAGACAGATGCGAGCGAGGACGGTGCAGAGACTAGACAGATAGATAGATATATGTAGATCGGGAGAGACTGTCTCTGGCTTTCTGATTAGGGTTTCGTAGCTCTTTCTCTCTCTCTCTCGCTGCCTCTCTCAGGCGTCCTTTTTTTAGGGTTTCTCAGGCGTTGCTCTGTGAATTCTCTGCTCCGATTTTCTGCCCTTCCTAGGGTTTGTCAGCCGCTCCTCTGTGCTTCGTGTTCTGCCCTTCTATAGGGTTTAGGGTTCCTCCAGGTCCGCTTCTCTCAGAGCCATAGCTATCTATCTTCCCGGTTTGTGATTTCCTCTGCTTCTTTTAAGATTAGGGTTTGAAGCAGGGCTCTTGCCTTTTTTGCAGGAAAAAACCCCCGAGCCGAGCTTTTCCTAGATTCATTCTGGCTCTTCCTCTCATTCATCTGCGTTTTGGGTTTCTCTCTGATTCCTGTGTATTCTGTCTGTGCCTTCGTTCTGAATCCATCCATGCCGTCTGGGGTCTGCCTGATTTTCCATTCCAGGGTTTTCTTCCTGTGATTCTCTTCTTTTAATTCCCTGCAAAGCAAAGCATCCCGAGTGGCGCCTCAATTAGGGTTTCTGAGGGCAGTCGATTGATGCTCGATTATGGTTTCTGAGGCTACTCCAAATAGGGTTTCTGAGGCTACCAAATAGGGTTTCTGAGGCTACTCCAAATAGGGTTTCTGAGGCTACTCCAAATAGGGTTTCTGAGGGCAGTCGATTGATTCTCGATTAGGGTTTCTGAGGCCAAGCCGAACACAGTTAGGGT
>JBBBWG010030499.1:0-21174 GCA_037176905.1 Azolla pinnata | reverse complement strand
CTCCAAATAGGGTTTCTGAGGGCAGTCGATTGATTCTCGATTAGGGTTTCTGAGGCCAAGCCGAACACAGTTAGGGTTTGTTTGCAAAGGTTATGTGAACACAAGCACTGGGGATTTCTGAGGCTCCATCGCCATGGAACCTCGGCCGTTTGCCCGAGTCTCAGTCAGAGCTCTGGCACTCCGTCTGGCTCAACCTCCTCTGGATTCTGCAGCAACCGCAGGTTCCTCCTTCCATAGCTCATCGCCATTGACAGCCACGCCATCTTCATCGTCCACAGCAACGCAGTCATCTCCTCCATCATCGCATTTCTGCCGAGTGAAGCTGCCCAATTTCGATCCGCAGACAGTGTCTAACATACCTCTGGTTTCATCTTCTTCCCCTTCTTCATCATCGTCGTCATCGTCGTCGTCGTCTGCTGCTTCCTCTTCGTATGAGAATCATGGTATGAACCAAGCTAGCTTCTACCTGGACGAACCTGCCTTGGCGAAGCTGTTTGCGGCAAGCTCATCGAAGTTCTTCTCCTCCAAATCCCCCCACCTTTCGATCACAGTCTATAGTATGGTTCCTTTCCCTTCGACATCATCGCGCCCCTCGATCCTCTCACCCTGTTATCGGAGCTACGGCAGGATCAAATCCTGCGAGGAGGCCCTCGGAAGCTTTCTTCTTCCTATCAGGTTAGAGCAGTTGGCGAATCCGAAAGAAGGCGTTTTTCTTCACAATGGATGGGTAAAGCTTAATTCGAAGAAGAAGAGGTTTCTGTCCTCGTCGTTGTCGCCATCGTCTTCGTCATGCGAAATCCATTTGGTTGTGAGAGCGGAACTCGATCCCAGGTACATCTTTCAGTTTGATGGGCAACCAGAGCTCAATCCTCAGATTGTTCAGGTTCAAGGGAAGGTCAGACAACCCATCTTCAGTTGCAAATTCACCTGCGATCGGAGCTTTCGAGCCAGGTGAGCAGGGGAAAAAAAAAAAGGTTCTTGTGTTTGTTTCCATTTTCGCATCAAGGATTAGATTCCAAAGAAGTTCTCTGTTTTGTTCCTTGTTTACGTCAAGTGTTTTGGTTCCATGGAGACAATCCTCTCTACTCCTTTTCCGCGTCAGGATTAGATTCTTTGAAAAAAGAACACTCTGTTTCACCCCTTAAATTCCTTAGGAGGAACAATCTGTTGTGGTCCTTTCCTAGATTATTTCCATGGCATTGGAGGGCCTGTTTTGAGCCAGTTCTGTATGCCCAGATCATTTTGCGTAGAGTCTGTTTTGGGGAATGGATCGGTTCCATGTCCAGGGTATTGGAGGTTCAAATCCATGGCTACTCCAAATCACTAAGTTTAGATCCCATGTCAAAGCTGGCGTATTAGTGGGCGATGTACCCAAAGAATTCTAATCTAATCTGGCCTAGTCTAGCCTAACATAACTTAGCCTAACCTCATCCAATCTAATTTACCCTAACCTGACCAAATCTTGTCTAGTGAATCTAATCTAACCTTGTCTACTCTAATCTAGTCTAATCTAGTCTACTCTAATCTAATCTAATCGAGTCTAGTCTTGTCTAAGTCTAATCTAGGCTAATCTAGTCTAATCGAGCCTACTCGAATCTAGTCTAATCTAGTCTACTCTACTCTAATCTAATCGAGTCTAGTCTTGTCTAAGTCTAATCTAGGCTAATCTAGTCTACTCGAATCTAGTCTTCTTGTCTAGCTAATCTAACCTTATCTAAATCTAATCTAATCTAATCTAATCTACTCGAATCTAGTCTTCTTGTCTAGCTAATCTAACCTTGTCTGAATCTAATCTAAACCTTGTCTAGTCTAATCTAGTCAAACCATATCGAGTCGAGCGTCTCTCTACTCGAATCTCATCCAGCTTTCGGACGCGCCGTCTTTTGCCGAAACAGATCGTCTCGGCTGGGCAGCGGCTACTACGGCCGCGAATCGAGCAAGGAGAAGAAGGAGAGGAAGGGGTGGCTGGTGCTGATATACGACCTGTCGGGCTCGGCGGTGGCGGCGGCGTCGATGGTGACGCCGTTTGTGCCGTCGACGGGGACAGACGCAGTGGGGAGGTCGAACCCCGGGGCGTGGCTCATAATGAGGGCAGATCCGAGGGGCGGAGAAGACAGTTGGATGCCCTGGGGAAGGCTAGAGGCATGGAGGGAGAAGCGAGGTGGGCTCGGCTCCCGCTTCACGCTGCTCATGGGTCATGAAGGGATGGGCTTTGGCAGCATCGGCAGCAACGCTTGCGGCGGGGCCCTCGTGCTGGAGAGCGTGATCGATGCTCGCAGAGGAGGCGAATTCCTCATCGATTCGCTCAAGCTCAGGCCCGAGGGCCTAGGGTTTGCCTCCTCCTCTTCCTGCTCGCCCTCGCCTGTGGAAAGCCCCCAAAGCAGCGGCGACTTCTGCTTCAGCTTGGCTGCTGCCAATGGCTCCTGCGGCGCTGCTGCTGCTGCTGCTGCTGCCATGGATTGCGGCGCAGGGCTAGGGTTTGTGATGAGTGCTAGCGTTGATGCCGCGGGGCTCAGGCGGAGGCAACCCCGGCCTCCCCACATCGAGCTTGCCATGCGCCATATCGGCGATGCTGAAGATGCTGCTGTGTTCATGGCCCTCGCTGCTGCTGTCGATCTCAGCGTCGATGCTTGCCTCCCCTTCAGCAAGAAGCTCGGCAAGAGCTTTGTTTCGGCGCTTTCGACCCCGAATGACTGACGGAAAGGGCCCATCGATCGCGGAAGCATCTTCTCCTTTCTGCTCCCAACCCCCCCCGAACCCTGATCGCGGAGCAGCAATTGGAAACCCTTCTTTTTGAGCTCTTCTCTCCTCTGCAGAGTTTAAAGGATCTCGAAGGAAGGAAAAATGATTCGGGAGCAGTAGAAACACCTGCTTTTTGTTCTTTTTGTCGGCTCTCATTGGGAAGATCAAGGAGGATCGCATGATTTTGCTCCACTAAGGTTTAATCATCAGTCGAGGAGCAGTGGAAACCCTTCTTTTTTGGTTTCTTTTTTTTTTCAGCTCTCATTGAGAGATTGAGAGACGGAGCACATGATTTTGTTTTTTCTCGCTGCAAATAGAAGATTGAGAAGAATGGGAAGCTTTTCACCGGGCGAAGAAACAGATCGGAGTGGCCTTCCTACCAGAGGAAACGCATCGAGAGTTGTCTTTGAGCCAGAGGAAACAGATCGAGAGTTTGTGGAATGTGTTTCAACCGGAGTAAAAAGGATCGAGGAAATGGAACGCAAATGCAAATCCTGTGTGATTGTTTGATCCTGAGCCATACAGCTATCTCATTTTCAGTTACCAGTTCTCTTCATTTTGGTTGGATTTCATTTTTTTGTTGTTGTATAGGTAGCGCACATTATTGAAGGAGTGTACAAAAGAGCACGCCCCTTCCGGTAATCACATCTATTCTTCTTTGCCTTCTTCTTCTTCTTCTTCTTCTTCTTCTTCTTCTTCTTCTTCTTCTTCTCCTTCTTCTTGTTCTGATTAGATTGCAAAGTTTGTATCATAGCTTGCTTTTGCCATTTCAAGCTCTGTGAGAAAGAAAACCAAGGAGAGCTTCATGTGTACATTTTGCTACTTCCATTTCGAATTGTCGTGCAGAGGAGGGCATCTTCCAATAGTTTGTGTGGTAAAAACTCTTTACCATCATGGTATTGCATGGATTTCCAGAATGGAATATGTTTTGATATTGGGTCTGTATTTCAACGGGTTTCATGGTAACATCAAAAGGGTCTTAATTTTTGCTTTGTGTTGGGAAGGAAGATCTTCATAGGTATTATTGGAAATATTGATTTACAGCAATTTGATGAACCAATTCCATGGAATGATTTTGGTGATTTCTCCTTTGTATTGTGAAAGTGTTTTTCATGGCTGGGAAGAGTGGGGAAAAAAAATCTTGCCCAAAAGCACTGTTGAATGTGACATTAAGAAATCTGTCACAAGTAAAAAAGGAGAATCCTGAGTTGCACACCATTGCCATTTGCTAGTAAATCATTCTACACAGCCTCAAGGAAAGTTACGGTAATCCTGATCATTTGATGGTAAAGCATATGTATGCTATTGAGGGAAGGCTAAAGTAACCCTAATCATTGACAGATATGGAACAGAGTATTTGGGTGATTTCTGCATACTTCCTGCATTCCATGCCATTGGTATTCCATTCGTTGGCAAAGCATGATTATACACAGAAAGTTATGCTAATCCTAGTCATTAATTAGCATCTGAACAATGCCCAAAGCATACCTAAGCGCTCGCGACCTTTACCCCAGCAATGTGAGCAGTGCCTACATTCTGCATCTCCAGTCTCGGCTCTGTCTTCTTCGATCCTTGAAGCAAGGAAAAAAATGTTTGGAGAGATGGAGTAGAGCATGTTTATTTTGCTTGCTTCCTTTCCTTGCCAGCGGATTCCACGCCCGAGTCGGAAAAGAGCGAAAAATGCAGAGGAGGGTGGATGCATCAGAGTAATGTGGAGATGGCTACCTGGGCTTTTTTCGAAACAGTTCTTTGCAGGGCCGCTGAGATGCATGAAGAGCTGGATTCAATCGCATCGATCAGAAACTTAGTGAAATAGTAGTCGGTTGATATGGTGGCAATGCCAGGTATCGAATTGCTTGCTTGATGTTCTGAGCTTTCAAGCTTGGATTGCGATGAAACCCTAAACAGACCTAGCCGTTCGTCTTCATCATGGGGACAATTGATACAGACCCAGTTCTGAACAACATTGTTAGTCCTTGATGATGATGAGGAGGAGGAGGAGGGGAAGTATTTCCAATTGTATTAACTGCCAGATGATGATAGGCGACCTTATTTATTTGCTTTGTTCAACTAACTACTAATCACATGATGTAGCACAACTGGGGCGGCTCTGATCATATGGATCCGAACGCCATCTTAATCTGGTTAAAACGATGAGATAATTAGCAACTAGTTCAATTAACCCGAAGAATCTGCATATGAATCAAACGATTTATATAAAATTCTCGTCGTGTCCTCTAGTACAAACTAGCCATCGACTGTTGATATGCGTGCGTAAGAAGCTTCGTGGTTGAATTAGCAAGTGTCGCTTCCTCTCCGATCAATGACTAGCAAATACGTTCCGTTATGTTTGATACCGCAAATCGGGAGCCATACATTGGAGTTCATCGCAAGGACTAAAATCCTGGAGGCATTCTTCATAACTGTTCCGGATGTTAATCCCATCGAAGCCGCGGTCAATGATACTCCGTATGTATTTCCAGCGTGATCACCGGAATCTGGCTATGATGCTCTGTTCACCGAGGCATTCAGAATGAGACTTTCAAGCCTCTGTTTTTTTCAACGGCACCAGCTCCTGGCCTATAGGAGAGTGCAGAAGAAGAGGATCGGTGGGAAATCGGCTTTTTCTTCTGGCCTTGGCATCGACGATCGATGACCGATGATTGGTACAAGGACTCTGCATGAGGTCTCGGGCGCGGTTCAGGAAGCGAAGCGGATCCGATCCTTCACCTTTTGTGCTTGACTGATGTACTCCGAACAATAGTTGGAAAATGTTTGGCCAGACTCGATCGAGCTTGTAAATGAGCCGAACCCTAAACCCTTAAACCCTAACTAAACCCTTAAACCCCAAACCCTAAACTAGCAAATGTCAAATACAGACTTTGCTCACAATCTTCTTCTTATCTTTATGTACTACTCCAAAACTTTAACCCTAACTCAAACCCTAGACGGGCAGCAAAGTGGATCCGACTCTTCACCTTTCGTTTTAAACAGATGTACTCTGAAACGGCAGTTGGAAATGTTCGGTCGGCTCGATTGAGCCTGTAAATGAGCCGAACCGTAAACCCTAAACCCTAACGAAACCCTAAGCCCTAACAAAACCCTAAACCCTAACGAAACCCTAAACCCTAACGAAACCCTAACGAAACCCTAAACCCTAACGAAACCCTAAACCCTAACGAAACCCTAAACCCTAACGAAACCCTAACGAAACCCTAAACCCTAAACCCCAAACCCTAAACTGGCAACCGTCAAATACAGACATTTGTTCACACTTCTTGTTCTTATCTTAACGTACTGCCACAAAATTTCAACTCTTGTTCTTTTGGTTCTTCGCCATGTTCGCTGTCTCTGCATCCTCCTCCTCCTCGCCATCGCCATCGCCATCGCCATCGCCATCGCCGTCTTCTGCCTCTTCTTCTTCTTCTTCTTCTTCCTCCCCCCATCATCACCGCCCGCTGAAGGTGCCTCCGCCTCCGCAGCGCCCCCTCAACCTGCACCTGCAGCAGCTGCGGCAACAGCAGCAGCAGCAGCAGCTCCTCCGCCTCCAGCAGCAGCTCCTCGTCCGCCAATCCATCCTCGAGAAGCAAGCCTCCCTTTACCATCCCGCCCAGCTGTCTGTCGCTTCTCAGGTTTGGCCACACCCTCCTCCTCCGCCTCCCATTTTCTATGACTCGATCCTCCTCCTTGTTCTTTGCCCAATCGCATGCGTACCACATCCACATTTCTGTCTGCTTACACGTCTATGTAGGTAACACATATGCATCATCGCACATACATCCATCTACACATTTCTTCTACTTCCACACAGTCCATCTCTGTTTGCCATACAGATGCATATGCATACGGATTCCTACCTGCGTAGTACGTCGTCGTTTTCCATGCGGATTCATATGCATACGCATTCCTACCTGCATAGTACACATCCTTGTTTTCCAAACTTAGTCTACTACTTCCACTTTCCGATAATTGGCAGTGGGAATTTTTCTATCTATTATTTGGACTTTGTCCATCTCTTCCTTGCCTGATTCTCTCCCCTCCCCCCCCCCCCCCCCCCTTCCCCATTTTCTACAGCCTCGTCCTTGGTCTACACGACAATTGTCCCACGCGTTGGCCTGTGCATGCAACTTTAAGACGTCAAGACCTATGCATGGAACCTATGCATATGCCTATCGGAGAAATTGATGCACCACATTGATTTCCTGTGTGTTTGCATGCAAAGTCGATGTGACCCGTTAGATGCTGTGCCATCTCATCATTGGTGACGTCGACATTGATGGAGCCGAGTAAGCTGCACATATTGTATGTGATCTTGCATGTATGTTGCTAGGAATTTCATTACTCAGCTGGTTCTATGTTCCCAAAGTGTGTAATTGGGGTTATTGAGTTGGTATGATTCTGTGGCCATGTAACGAGTCCTCTACGTGGAAGCAATATACGAATGTGTGAGGTGAGTGAGTGAGAGGATTTGTGAGATAAATCGATCGATTTTTTAGCAAAACTGTACACAGTAGTGGATGAGAAGTGAATTGCTGAACTTAGACGCAGAAAGAGAGTGACTATATTACTCAGCAAATTTTCATCATCAGATGCAAATATGCCCAGATGGGCTTCATATATCGATGTAGCCGTCAAAGTACTCTATCCTTTTGACTTACACGAACTACTAGACATATAAAACCTAGATACCTAGTTTTATGTGTAGCTATTTAATTGCACAAGTTTGTGCGTACGAACATATATTGAGCTTGATATCTCAACAGTACTATTACAAATCTTCCATTTAATATAATAGCTCAAGGCAACTTTTCATTGTCCTTAGAATACCGTAGTGTCAATGCTAAAGTTTATCAAATCGTAGTGCTCTTAGTAATGAAAGATCAAATGCAAGAGAAATTGTCTCATTTTGCGATGTAATTATGGGGTGAAGTTTCGTGATTATGTTTCTTTGGTGCATAAAGCTAGTGTGAGTCTAATCCGAGATCAAAAGTGTAATGAGAGTTATGTTACCTAGTAACATAAGACTCGACAATAGGTTTTATAAGTATTGAAATACATTTATTACAAGGAGAGAAATTATTAAGTCTAGATATGGGTTAAGTCGCTGGTTGCCTGCCATCAAGATCTTCTTTTACTCGAGTAAGAAAGAACATATTAGTCGATTTTGCATCATGTGACGTAGCTCATATGGTGCGGTCTTTCTTTCGATCTCATTATATTTTGTATGTATATGCGTGGATATATCCATAACCTTTAATATAGTCTTGTCCATAATTTATAGAATTATAACAGATGTCACGAATTTTTCATAATTATAACAGATCTCGTAATGAGACCTATTTACTTTGTCAAATTGGAGCAATGCAAACAATGAGAAGTATGTACATGGCCCAATACGTTTGTTTGAGGTTTTGTGGACGTTTATTGGTACAAGTGACATTAAAAGTTGTGCATTACATCATCGAACTGGATTGCATCTCTTTATTAATTTTTTCTTTTGCAGATAGATGCCGTCCCAACTGGAAATCTACTGCCTGAATTTGAGTCTGCTTCATCTTGCAGCCTGTGAGTTGACAGATGCCTCTTATTGCTTTATTTTTGTGCTTGAGCGTTATCTTATTTAAAAATTTCCAAATTATATGGACAGTTCCAATTAGTCTTATCCCTCATAATGGATTAGTTGTAAAAGTTGGTAGAAAGATTGGACGAAACCTTGAGATATGTGCATATGAGTATGTACGTGGATCATTTACTTGTTTCTGAAATTATGATGAGCTTCGATGTAGATACGTGGGCAATATTCACGAGAAAGTTACAGCAGCACTTTTGGCAGAGGTTTTCGCTACGATCGGCCCTCTCTCTAGTTGCAAACTCTTCAAAAGGAACAAGGTAGTGACAAAGTTCTTCAGCACAGTCTATTTAGCTTTGGCAAAGCCAATGATATTTACAAGCACATTGAATGGCACTATGGAAAGCATTAAGAACAAAACCATGCAAGTTGTCCCTTACAGTGGAATGTGTAAAGTCTTAGGTCTATTTCTATAAAGATTAGCAGGTCTTATGAGTTCCATTCTATGGATAGATTTTTTCTGTGATACTCTGTTTTTGTTGATCATTTCAGTATGGTTACAAAGTGTTTAACTACTAAGCGATCAATCATATTAAGCAAGTTGTTTATGCTTGCAGTCATCGTATGGTTTTGTGGACTATTCAGATAGTCATACAGCAGCAGCGGCAATTCTGATGTTGAATGGAAAACAGTTGTAAGATTGAATCAAATAATTGACATGTGTAAATTCCATACTTTTTTTTAGTAATTTCATATTTATGCTCTTCTGTTCTTTTGGTTTATTAGATGCCTAGAATATTTCAAAAATTTACATCTATTCTCGTTTGAGGCATGAAAACATTTGGAGATAGATTTTTTCGTTTTTGTTTAATAGGTCATTTTAATGTCCTAAAAAATGTTAATATGCCTTGGGTTCTTTCTTTATTGATGACGTAAGCAGGTTTAAGCAACCTATCAAAGTTAATTGGGCTTATACAAGTGAGGAAAGGGAAGCTACAGCAGGTTATAATTAGTTCATTAGGCTTGCTGTTTTGTGCTATTTATATTTTTTATTCCCTATTGTTAAATAATGTGCGATTTCCTAGGAAATTGCTGGACTAAACTTCCATTGGATTTGCAGGGTATTATTATGACATATTTGTTGGCAATCTTAGTCCAGAGATAACTGATGCTGCTCTCTTCGCAAATTTTAATATCTATCCAAGTTGCTCGTAAGCAAGCTCTTTCTTGTCTATCCCCTGCTCCCCTAATGTAAGCAGTAGAGTTTTCTTTTCATTGTTGGAAAATGGAATGTTGCAGCTTTCTTGACTATTCTTTTTTTGTAATGGTCCTGTGATTTGTGCTCATATCTAGTTATTTGTATTGCTCTCTATTTCTCTTTCTTTTTTACTGATTAATTATTGTTTTATAGGCTTAATCTTTCTTGATAGCTTCAATCCAATTTTATTGACATGGGAATGTCATCATGGCATTGTCACCTAGGCCCTTTTCTGGTGGAGGATAAATGATAACAATGCGTTGATGAGGGAACAATTGTACTGGTTTTTACGCAATTCATTCTCTACACGTTCATGAAAAATGCTCAGTCTATTGTTGATCTCTTGACAAAGTCAGGCTTCTTATTATTTTAACCAAGCTATAAATTTATGTCTAGAATCAATGAGCCCTCTCTGTTGGGGCGATATAAGACTCAGAAGAAGTGCTAGAGGTAGATATGAAACCATTGAATCCCTAAGTTGCTTTATGAGTGGCTGTTTTGCATGATTTGTCTGTTACAAAGCCATCCAACTTTATTTGTCTATGTTTGGATTCCATATTTTCTGCTCGAGAATTCAGAGTTAATATTAGTTAGTGGATGACAATTGTTTGTAATAAAATCTTTTGGTATGTAGGCAAGCACATGTAATGCGGGATCCACGAAGTGGCCGCTCAAGGGGATTTGGTTTTGTTTCTTTTGGGAACCAGCAGGTAAGGGTAATATAGAACCGTTCAGTTTCTGGTGCGATGCTATTCATCATTAGGTTACTTATCCACTTCTACTTACATTGTAGTTTCTGGCCTTTTCCAGGATGCAGAGAGAGCTATAAGGGAAATGACAGGTATGTTTTATCTATATATTTGATCTCTATATGTATCAGGGTTCCATAAACAGTAAGTATTTTAATTTCATTCATCAGGAAAGCTTCTTGGCAATAGAGTGATTCGCTGCAATTGGGGAATCAAGATGGAGGAAGTTACACCTGGGGATTCAGATGCAACTGATTTTGACGAACAATGATACATATTCTGGCATAGGCATTTCAAAGTGATGTCGAAGAATGTGCTGAATGGTAATGTTCTCTTCATTAGAAGACTTACTAACCAAAATGATGTCGAAGAATGTGCTGAATGGTAGTGTTCTCTTCATTAGAAGACTTACTAACCAATAATGTTCTCTTCATTACTAATGAATTCATCATGGTCTGTCCAATAAACTGTAGTGCTAAGATACTGACATAAGAATGAGGTGGGTTTTGATGAAGGCTAATTACACAATAGGGAGAAGAATCACAATAGGAGGTGCATGTTTGGTTGTATGGACTGTGATCCTGCCACCCAACTTGATGCAAATTTCTTTTTTCAATGAACATGGGGGAAGCTAGTTTAAGAGTTTCTGAGCTCAGAACATAATGTGTTTGTGAATGTGATCATCAGCTGGGTGTGTGCATTGTGTTAGATTTTATCAATCCCACTGCAAATATTCTGTGGTCAAATTTGAATTACCTAGTGTTAATCTTTGTTTCAACAATAGCAGTTGCTGATGTATCAGGAAGCATATGAAGTGATTGGCATGCGATTTAACTCTGTTTACTGTCTTCAAATGCAGGGTCGGCATACTGCTGTATCATGTATGTATGAAACAGGCTTCGGCATGAAGGTTCAAGTACAGACAGTCATAATAATGTGGACTCGGACCATGTCGAACAAACCAACTCTGGCTGCTGTACATAGCCTTATATGCATGAGATGCATTTGCCATCTATATTTTTTTAACCACATTGGTTTGTATATTGGTAACAGGTTCATTATTTCCAGTGACAGAAATGTGCCATGTACCATAGCTGAGCTGCATTGTAATATAGAGCCATTTTTGGCCGCGAAATCTATTAAGATGTCCAAATCTCTGTTTCAATCTGTTTCCTTACAGACAATGAATAAATGGTGTGCATATAAAATGGCTCTCTTTCTCTCCCCCCCCTCAAATAATTTGCTAATGCTTGTAAAATGTGGTAGGATGTACCACATGATGAAGGTTTAATTCCATGGAATCTTTACATTTGGAGAGATGAAGAATCGTTTACATGTTTTTCAAACTCCATGCAATCTTTACATTTGAAGAGATGAAGAATCGTTTACATGTTTTTTAAACTCCATGGAATCTTTACATTTGGAGTGATGAGGAATCTTTACATGTGGTTGGACGGTGAGCCTTGATTAAACTCCATGGAAGGTTCGTCTTTAGAGAGATGAGGCATGTGACAACGTTTGTGTGGAAAGTTTGGCTGAGAACTAGATGTTTTTGACTGAGTAGAGATCAAATTTGGTTTTGACTGATTTCAATATAAAAAGTTTGATGTCAATAAAGTCATGGTGAACTTAATCTGAACGCAACACTTGCCATTTGACTATTGTCAAAAGATATACTGTGTTAACATTGCACAATTGTTGGAGTTCAAACATCCAAAACCACCAAATCCTATTGGAAGCTCAAAGGACCGGAAGGGAAGTGACAATGGGTTTATATGCTCATCAAGCAAAACCTTCTCGAAATTGCTGATTCCCTTACGAACTGTTTCGAAAACATTAATTTGTAAGCAAGCAAAGCAAAGCTGAATCATGTTTACATCCTCATCAAACCAAAACCTGGTGAAATTTCGAATGCTTTCTATGGATGTCTGGATTTTTTCCCCTTTTTTTGTTGGGCCCCATTTATATGCATATCTTACTGAACAATGAATGAGACACGTACAAGTGAATCCTGACCACGTGATGCTTCATAAGGCATACAGAGATATTTCTTCTCTGCTTCTGTTCAGATTCCATGGCCGAAGCAACCTCACAATTCTCCCCAGTGCTTCAATCCGTCTCATTGGGTATGCTCTTCTTTCCACTTTCTTGCTCAGATTCTGTTTTTTTCTTCTTCTTTTGTTACTGGGCTCATATGCGCAATTCCCCTTCAAATTCTTGATATACATATGCTTGCGATCTGTCTCATTTCACGCAAACAGGTAATGAACCAACACTTCTGAATTTATTTATGCTTTTGATTATTTATTTCGTATCCACATAGAACCTTCAAATGAATTTCACCCTGATGTAATGGGAAAAGGACAGGAAAAGTAAAAGAAAAAACTAGCATTTTGTTCCTGATTTCATCGTGCTTGATTTCAAACAGTGTAAGTGAGAATGAAGAAATGCTTCTCATCTTCAAAACAAAGTAATGGAAAAGCGGAAAATAATATTATTCCAGTGATACCGCTGGCATTCAAATGTGTATATATGCGAGTTATCAAAATTATTCTACATCTGATGGTAAATCCATATCTATGAAATCTTATTTTTTCAGGTAGATTTCAAGGATATGACAGTAGAAGCTGCATCAATATCACTGTTCTTACCGCTGTCAAGGTACTATTTACAATACAATACAGACTGTTGTTGGAAATCCATTTAAAAATCTTTCATTTGAGTGCGTGATATCTACCTCCCAATCCCCAATCATAAGAAGTTTGGAAAAAGTTCTAATGAGAACTTATATATCCTACATCATCCATGTGTTTGTAGATTGATCATTTCTATCATAATGATTTATTAACTATAAAATAAGCAATCGATTTAATTAGAACGAATCAAATGTTGCCCAAATGTGCATGGTCTATGGCTTGATTGACAGTTTGGGATCACTATCCTGATTAAATTTTAACTACTAAACCAATATTTAATTAAAGTGTCGTATCCTAATCCAATATCCTTGATAAAGAATGGATTCAGAAACAACTTTCTCATTTAATTCCCTATTTAGAATGTGTTCGTATTTTACTGAAAAAAGAAAGGTGATGCTTTGTTTGGTAAAACTAATAAAATTCGAAAATCCATTGGGGTAATTTTCCAGATTACATTGTAGTCTCTCTGTATTGTAATAAAGTCTTTTAGTAACCTTGCTTAATTCATGAAATGCTCTGCCATTTACACATATAATCCAACCATCTAAGCTCCATCGATCTAGTAATGGTGTGTACATGCATTGTTCTCGACACATAGTCTGATTGCCTGAGCACCATAGGCCTACAACGACTAGCGTGTGTCATTTTTGGAATACATGTCAGAATATAAATATTTTTAAATTTATATATAGCTTTATCAAAAAGGTCGAGGTTACCTGTCTCAGGCCAGAATAAGAAGAATCCATTTCTGTTTTCTTTTGTATCTCAGACAAGTGACCGATTTGCTGGGGAACATAAGAAATTTACTATCTCAAAAAAGAAGCATCAGAACTTGAAGGGATTTTTGCAGAGAAGAAGATGTTCTTCAAGTATTATAGCAAGCGGGTTGCAAGATGAACAAGAGGATAAATGGCTTAGAGAGGAGAGGAGATGGCTTCGTGAAGAAGAACGATGGCTCCGGGAGGAGTCTCGGTGGAATGCTGAACGTAAGGGTTTGCTACAACAATCTGAGATTCTCAAACAAGAGATCATTGCCTTAAATGCAAAAATAGCTCAGTTGCAAGAGCAAATAAAAGACGGGGAGGAAAATGATCAATCCATCTCAAATCTTATTGTCAGCTTGACACAGCTCTTACAGTCTTTGAACGCAGCAAGTTCTGTTAATCCTGTGGTGTCCTCGGCCACAAATCAAATCCCGCCTACCTCCTCTTCAGCCACAGATATCAACATTGTTTTAGATGATGTAAAATTAGAAGATTTAAAAACATTTGTTGATGTGAAACCAGAAGATTTAAAAACCCCACCGGTTCAATCTCCGATTTCAGTGTCAAAAAGCATTGAACCCTCGATCTCAGTGAATAGTGGAATTACTGATAAACCGAATTTGGTGTCAACTAGCTTACTGAAATCCAAGAGATCCTTGAAGCGAGGTTCAGAAGGTGATGATGTCAAGGCAATGCAAGTAAGTTTTTTATATTTAATTTAGTGACGTTCTATTGGTGGCATTTTTGCTTTAAGGCATCGATGACTATTTCTATTTTGTAATTCATTCATTCTGTAGGAAGCTCTTGAAAAGCTCGGATATTACTGTGGAGAAGAGGATATGGAGTATTCGATGTTCTCAACTGGTACTGAGAGGGCTGTCCAGACATGGCAAGTAAGCTCGTAAGCTGATATGAGAATATGATCAATTGCAAATAAAGTGAGGAGTGGTTTGAAGTCATGTTTGGTCTTAAACAAGATGATATTGTCAAGAAGGAAAAACATGGTTTTTGACTTTTTGTTATGAATAGGCGACCCTCGGAATTGCTGAAGATGGAATCATGACATCAGAGTTGTTGGCTAAACTCCTCGGAGAAGATGATCGTGATGACGATTCGTCGAAGAAAGATGTCCTGCCTTCTACCGTATGATGCAAATCACTTTTAATTACATATATATTTAATTAAATGTGGAGAGGACATAGTGTGTCTTCAACCGTTAGCCATGCATTTTTTCGAAAGTGCGTACTGTGGATGAACATGAAGTTTAATCTAGGCTTTGGAAACTAAGCCTGTTTGGAAATGTCTGTTCCTTTTTCCCACAGAAGCAAGATTCAGCTGTTCCACCCACTCAAGCACAGAGTCCAGCAGTTTCTGGATCGAAGGTGCAATCTCCAAGTCCTGTAAATGATAAAACGAGTAATATATCAGAAAGGCGTGTATACCTCCTTGGAGAGAATCGATGGGAAGAGCCATCGCGTTTACGACAAAATAATGGCCCTGTTTCTACTTCTACTACGAAAAATTCATCGGTGGAAGAGACTTGCTTTTCGTGCAAGGGCGTAGGGACTATGCTATGCACAGGTAGGAACTCTGTTGTAGATCCATTCTTCTTTGCCTTGTTTCGAAGGTGTAGAATCTACTGATTGTTCCATTTTTACATTTGCATCGAAACTTCGGAATACGCTCTTTGTTCAAAGTCGACCAACATATCTCCTGTTTGCTTAGAATGGTGAACTTTCCATGTTTCTTCTTCTTTTTTCTCTAGAATGCGAAGGCACAGGGGAGTTAAATGTGGAAGAGCAGGTAATAGATTTCGAGACGTTATTGAACTTCATTTGAGGCATGAAACATTTGAAGATATTTTGTCGTCAAAGACATAAAAATTCCTTTCTCTCTTTCTCTCTCATGTCAAGGAAATATCATTTTCATGCAAGCAACATAGTATTCTTTTACAAGGGCTTACTAACAATGTGCAGGATTGTGGCTTGTTGTGTAGTTTCTGGAATGGGTAGAGGAAGGTGCGAAATGCCCATATTGTGAAGGTCAAGGGGTTCTTAATTGTGATTTATGTGATGGTAAAGGAGCCAAAACTGCTTAAAAGGCTTCATTCATATGGAGAAAACTGATTTGTGAAGGAGAAGATTGGTTGTTTTCGGGAGATTGCTTTCTGCACAGCTGCTTATATATACCAACATTCTGTACCATGTATCATATATATGCGTCTGACAAGCAGGGAGGATGAACTCCGTGTACTGGAGACATCAACAAAGGAATGCTTTCATACAAGTGTTTCTGATTCTAACCAATGATGAAAAGGGGCGTTGGATTTGTACATCTTGTACACTAATTTGTTAATTACAGCCCTTACAGCAACTTCAATGGCAGATTTTGTTTTTGAGTTCCTTAAAAATTTGGTAAAGTTTTCCAAGCGTGTATTTGCAAATTTTGCATTAATGCTGTTTTGGTCATGGAGAGGGAATGTGATGATCCTTGAGTTTTAATCCATGGATGCAACTTTTGTATATAAAACATCTTTCTCCTTCTTTTTTAGTTTAGGATTTAGGGTTTAACATAAAAATATTAAGCCCTTTTTTCTTGTTACAGTTCATTCGAGAATCAGAGATGGTCTTTCTGTGTATCTCAGATTAGAATTATTTTTCTGGTGGAGATAGTCAGACCATCTGTGCAGAGAACAAGCAATTGGATCACCAGCGCAAGATAGGGAGAAAATGAAAATCTTGCAGACATACAGAAGGTAGAAGCTAAATATCTGAAAATGTTTCTTACATATACTGCACATAGTAATGTGCCTAATGACACATGAAAAAGAACCATGTTTCTGGATTGTAAACCTTAGCCACAACTATGCATCATTTGATCGTACTCTATATTCAGCAGGCTACTACTGGCTTGAGCATATTGCATGATCACAGTGTCTGTTTATTGTGGATCCGGAAAAAAACCTCTTATAGCAGGCATTCCGGGACGAGTATGCACTCAAAGGATGCCATAGCCCACAAGTATTATGCTTTATTCCAACATATTCTACATTGAAATATTACCGAATGCAGCTTGCAAGCCACTGCATTAAACAAATTACATGATCACACAATGCCTGTTTGCTTTGCCACACATTCTAGAATGAATAAACTAAATTAATCCTGGACTCCTCGAGTGTATGTATATTTAACTCTAAAGACAAAATAAGGTGAATACACATACACATGTACAACTGCATATATGTCTATATATACTATGCACATCTATCTATCTGTATAGATCACAGAATCACAAAAACACTTCTTTTAGGTATGCTTCAGATTTATCAAATTGATAATGACATGTATTTGGATGGAACAAAGTAGCTACCTGTATTGAGTCGTGCATAGAGTGCCTTAAAGCAAAGCTAACTGTGTTATCATCTAAAGGAATTTGGACTAAAAAATGAGGCATCAAAGTAGTTAACAATCTATGGCTACGAATACACATCTTAGATAAAAAGATACAAGGACCTGCCCACTGCATTGATATGCGACATTTGCACCATAACAGCTTCATGATGGTTATCGAATTGACATAACGAGAGCAAAAACATAGAGAGTTCCACGTTATTCTTCAAGATTCGAATAAGAATTCCAGTGATTTGCCTTACTTTCAGGTTTAAAGCAAATGCTCTGTAGTGGTTAAGGGAAAAAGACAGTTGCTTCCATTAAATGTTAATTCAGTCCACAAACAGAAATAGCCATCACTTTTAAAGAAAAATATTTGCAAAATGCAGCAACCAGTTTATATGACAGGGCCTGATTACACACATAATTTTTTCTCTAAAATACACTGCTTGGTGAAACAGATTGAAAGTCCCTTTTTCTCTCTTATTTCTTGCTTTCCTTAAGCAAGAATTGCTCAGAAAAGGCAGCAGACTGATGGTGTACAAGCAATGCTGTTGGTTTTTAGAAACCGAATATCAAGGCTCGCTTCGATGAGGTTTGTCGGACTCTGGAATGGGGGCCTGACCTCGTAAGAAGGACAATCATTTTTATCAGGGAAGAAACAACAGACATGAACTCAAAAATCAATGAAAAATTTAATATATCATGAATGTACGATGCATGTAAGTATACGCATATGTATAACACGCGTGACACACGCATGATTTGTGGCACATATGCGTGTATAAACGTGTATATATATGCATTTAAAAGCATGGGTATGTTGATGCCGAGAGGATCGAGAGGAGAAGTTTACCGTGTCAATAGAAGGAATCCAATCATTCATTGCAGGATTGCTGTGGCTTGTCGTCCTCACAGGCCCTGTTTCCTCAGTGTGCTCAAGGTCAAATCCGAGCACTTCTGCAGGAGTATGTTTCTCAATTTGTATAAATCCTGTTCCAGTCTAAAAAATAGAAACAGAAATATACACCCAGTAACTAGTCATGAAAACACCATCAATAAAATGGTATCACCAATGCATGTATCAACAGATCATAAGAAAAAAACCATGAATCGAATCGAAACAAGAATGAGGACTCATAAGTTAAACTTAACATAGACACAAAAGATATCCAAACTCACCATCGTGAGCCAACAGATCAAAGTGAACCCATTTGTTCATGAAGCAACGGTTAAAAAAGGCTTGAAAAGCAGACAGATGAGAGCATTTCAGAGTAATCTGGGTGTCTTCCAGTGGGTTTGATTCCACTTTATCGCCCACAGGAAATTTTGCCAAATTTTAGACACTTCAACAGATTAAACCACACAATGGCAGTAAAACAAATAAAATCGAAGCCATGAACGAGGAGCCACTTCATGACGACCCAAAATATATTCAAATAGGCATGAACTTATGAATCTACATGACTTGAAAAAGAAAACATGTGAGAGGAATTTGATTCCAGCTAATTTCCCCTAATATACACACCGGGAAAATGCCAAATTGCACACATCCAGAATGTATTGAAAATGGATGAATTCCATGACACTATATGACTTGAAAACAAACATATGGGCAGTTTTAAAAGCGATCTGGGCGTTTTCATGTGACGATTCGACTCCAGTTTGGCACTGATTTTCCGCATTTCACACACTTGGAAAATGTCAAGTTATACACACGTCAAAGTATATATCAACAGATCATCACGTCTGGGTCACAGATCTGAGAGAGACGCCATACCGCGTGGTGTAAAGACTGATCGACAGAGTTCAGGTCCTTGTAATACTCGGTCTCCACAAACTCCTCAGGAACTTCATTGGGGAATTCTTGGACGACATGCTAGAGTGAAACCATCAGGGGAAATAAAAGAAAAAAATTTGTTTGTTAGGCCTCAAGATCCGGAGAAACAGAAACATCTGAGAAAAAAGGTACAGATTGAAACATGAACGATTATCAGATGAAATATTCACAGATCTGTACAGGAGATCGGAGGCATGTACAGAGACAGATCAGAAATGGATATGTTTTAGATGCCCACTTACACCCGAAAAATACATACATATGCACACGCATACACACATCCACATAGATGTAGAAGAACAAAGGAAGGAAAAGCAGAAGGTAAAAGGAGTGAGCGCGCAGACACATCATGCAGGGACAATACCTGATCATGAGAGTCGTGGACGAGGGTTTGCAGCTTGATGTATTCGGGAGACAGCTCATGATCATCGCGTGCATCCTCGTCATCGACATATCCGGTGCGATCGGAGTCGATGTCGCTGCGCAGGGGTTTGCGGTGGCGTTTGGGGGCCTCGTCGTCGAACCTCCGGCGGACCTCTTCTTCGGTGCGGAGCTGCTCCTGCGCATCGGCGAGATCTTCGCTACGGCTGGGCTTGATGATGGTGCTGGAGGTTGCAGACACCATGGCTGGGGGAGGCAAAAGACACACAATTGGAGGAGGAGAAGCTGCTGCCTGTGGGAATGAGAGCTCGCAGGGACGAGGACAGAATCAAGCAGACGCAGGAGAGCGGCTGTATATGTAGCCAAGGGGGAGAAGAGGAAGCAGGTCTTTTCTGTGTTCCTGGGAATCCTTATCCAAATCGCCCACAGAAAAACAAATATCTTCCTCTTCTTCTTCTTCTTCTTCTTCTTCTTCTTCTTCTCTGTTTCTTCTTCTTCTTCCTCTTCTTCTTTTCATCACTTTTTCTTTAACAAATATCTTCCTCTTCTTCTTCTTCTTCTTTCTTCTTCTTTCTTCTTCTTTCTTCATCCTCTTCTTCTTCTTCTTCTTCTTCTTTTCATCACTTTTTCTTGAAATGCTCTTGTGCTCATCTCACATGAAGAAAGGAAAATGGGCTTTCTTCTTCTTTGGCCTTTTTCATCACTTTTTTTTCTGGAACGCTTTTTGTGCTCATCGAAATGAGGCCCCCGAGTGACTTACGACAGACAACCTGTATATTGCTACGCAAATCTCTGGCTCGCAGATCGCGCCGCTCTTTCCGATCGATCGGCTCTCCCGATGCATCATTTCGAGCATGCGTGGAGCTGAGAGATCGTGTTCCAGATCTCTGCTGCACCAATATTGCCCTGGTGATAGGTAAAGCTACCATTGAGGCCATAAATTTGATTGGCCCCTTTCCGATCCACCCTCCGATCTGTAGATGGCCCCTTGAAGGTCCTACACATCACGATGCATGCTCTTTTTGATGCCCTCTGCTCTCTGTGCATGATGTTAAGCAGACACTTGGAGTGGAGAGAGCCCTAGATCTTTGCCATAAGTACTGCCATGGCGAAAGAATGCCACACCATGGATTTTGTATTCTGATTCGCCCCCTGAGCTTGGCCTGAGAAAAGAATGCAGGTGCTTGCTTAGGACGACAATAACGGATTAAGAATTAGACAGAACAATCCAAACACAGTTGGAATATAGTGATCCCCTCCGCAATGCATGCAACCCATGTCATAGCCTATTTCATTAGTTTTGATTCACGTTTCTATACTCTCGAATCATATATCATACGACGAAGCTATGAGCTTTTTGATGGAGGTGGTCGCTGTTGTCTATCCTTGCTTAATTTCTACCACAACTCTACGTTTTCCTTCCAGCCTCTCGCACTAAATTTCGAAATTAAGATCTAATAAGCCCATATTATAGCCACTAAACTTTTATGTGTCATACTATAGCTTGTTGCGAGGGCTTTGATTCAAGAGTTTGAGCTCTCAAATCCGATATCACACGAGGGAGCTATAGGCTTTTTGGTGAAGGCAGTCGCCCTAGTCAGTCCATTCCTTAGTTCTGACACATCTTTACTTTTTTAGCCATTTCTCTCACCATGAGTTTCAAAATTCAAACTTTTTTGTGTCATATGATAGCTTGCTGCGAGGCCTTTGATTCAAGTGCAAAACACTCTAAAATCCGTATCACACGAGGGAGCTATGAGCTTTTTCATGGAGGTGGTCATCTTGG
>JBBBWG010030488.1:255-48861 GCA_037176905.1 Azolla pinnata | reverse complement strand
CGGCGGCGGGCCGGCGGAGGAAGAAGCCCGCCGCCTCACCATCGTCACCATCCCCATGCTCGCCATCGCTACCATCCTCCTCCCCACCGTCGCCATCATCATCATCATCACCATCATCATCATCATCCTGGGCCGCATGCCCCGCATACATCCCGCGGCCGCCGCGCGCCGCTTTCTTCTTCTCCGCGCTTCCGCCCTTCCTCCTCCCCCGCATTCTTCTGCGCCGCGCCTCCTCTTCTTCTTCTTCTTCTTCTTCTTCTGCTTCTTCTGCTTCTGCTTCTGCTTCTGCTTCTGCTTCTTCGATTGCTACTAACAGCAGCAGAAGCAGGCGCCGCCGCATGATCATGTGCAGGCCCGCCCTCATCTACCCTTCCTCTTCCACCTCTTCTTCTTCTTCTTCTCCGCCTCCAGTCTCCGAATCAGACGACGACCCCACATCGCCTCGGATCGACCGCAAGAAAGAGCAGAGAAGCAAGTCGTCGTCGTCTTCTTCGTCTTCTCCCCCAGCTCCCGGCCCTAACCCCATCCACCGAGCCTTCTCCTCCTTCCTCAAGCTCGCCTCCATCCACTCCCCCAAGCACAAGGGCGCCGCCGCCGTTTACATCGACCTGCAGCGCAGCGAGGAGCCGCCATATCCTGCACGCCCTCCCGACTGTCCTCCGCATTCACACGACCCTCATCGCCACCGCCATCAGACCCCAGCTGCTAGACGGCCTCCACCCACCTGCGCCGACCGCTTCAAGCAGCAAGGCTTCCGCACCTCCAGCAATACTGCCTCCCACGGCCACACCAAGGCCGGCTGCAGGAAATGGGCAGGCGGCGTAGCAGCTGCAGCAGCGCCGAATCAGAGCTGCTGCTAACCTGCGCTAGATCAATCCTTGACAATCTATCTATCTATCTATCTATCGATCTATCTATATATGTGTGTATAGATACATACCGAACCTACCACATCTCGCTCGATTTCCCTGGCCTGCAGCTCGATGCACTTTGCGCCATGCCACATCTCTGACCTAAAAACCCTAAAACCCCCCAAAACCCTGATCCCAAATCCCCCGAAACCCTAAACCGCCGTAAGCTGACCGCGATCGCAAATCGCACACACGATCCCAGCCTGCTACGATTCGATTCATTCCGGCCCCTAGGGTACGTGACATGCAGACATTGCCATCGATTTTCGCAGCTCTGCAGCAACTTACAAAGGGCGGGAGGAAATCCGGCCCAGGAGCGTAGCTAGCGCTGCCATTGGGGGGGTTTCTGTCTGAAGATCCCCTCGCCAAAAACCCTAAAAAACCCTAGACTCCGAAACCCTAAACCCTAAACCCTAAACCCTAAACCTGAGTTCGCCCCATTCTCTGTTTTCCCCAGTCTCTTCTAATTTTTTTTTCTTTACATGAGAGTGGAAGCGAGAACGAGAAAGAGAGAGGTCTCGGGTTCGAATCCTGCCCACTTCAAAATCCACACACATTCCCTTTTTTTTATCCCCTACCAAAATTGCCCAGAAAAACACAAATGGATTTGAATCATGAAGAATTGAAAAGAAGAGTGGGGATTCTAAGACATTTGGGAGCTGCTCTGCTCATGACAAAAACCGAGTTTTTTTAGAGCTTTGGTATCTGAATCGGACAAACCAAGCCTGAGAAGAACCAACTCCAACCTTGTTTTTCAGATCTCCGGAGTTTCCAGATATATATATATATATGTATATATGTATATATGTATATGAATTCCCTTTTATATTGAAGCGGAGCGTGTTCGGATCGGAGGTCGACGAATGTGTAAGAGAGGGTTTGTAAGTATGTGATCTGTTTAAGTGACCTCGGAGAGATATGTACGAAAACATCTGTTCGCTGCTGCTGATGAATCTGCTCTTGCAAACCAAGAAAACAAGGGAAAATTAGCTAAAAACTCCGAATGAATTTGCTTATAAAATTAGAAATTACATATTGACGCCTAGCTCTATCGCTAACCGATTCATTCCTACTCGCTCTTCTTGCTAATTTTATTCCTTCATTCCCTTACTGATTGCTTCCGTCCATCTCTTCTCATTCTCATGGCCTCAGAATATTGCTACTACTGTTCACTATCACTTCATGCTTCCTACTCTTGTTTGCTAATCGATTCCCTTACTATATTCGATTTACAGAAGTCGGTAACTTCACAATCTAATTGATTGAGGTGTTAATCAACTAAGCAGTTGTTAATTTTATAGCGGATTGGATATCTTCCTGCACCAGCAATCACGAATCGCTCACTTTTTCGTCAATGGACGATGTGGCACCCCGTGTTCGAAGGCTATGAATGAAAATACGAAGCAAGAATGAGGAATCGCGTTTTTGCTGATAACGACTCCTTTCCCGCTTTTTGGCTCTTCTCCGGAACTTGGTCCGCCGATCCCGATTCCAGTCTTTCCGTCCATGCATCGCCGTCGCGGCGACTCTGTCTTTCTGCTCTTTAAACTGCCGCTTTTGGGAAATCCGGATCGTCGCTAACAGTAGCAGCCGATGACCAATCCAAACGGCACTCCAACTTCCCCGGCGATTCCCTCACGACAGATAGCACACGGGTTCTTGGCCCAGCAGAGAGTAGTAGGTGGAAATTGCCAGATCATGTGATGCGTATTCAACACACTAATTCTAGTTTAGCATGGATTATCCCCACAACCTACTTTTCGGCGCATCAGCGCCTATCTCCTTTTGAACAGCTGATCCCATCGTAAAAAAACTCTGTAATTTGGATTTCATTCGGATAATCACCATCTAATTCGGATTCCATTCGAATAATCGCCATCTAATTCGGATTCCGTTTCCTATGTTCAGAACTCTGCCCGGGGTGTTCTCTGTTAATCGATTTGCCCCCTCCATATCAACACCACCTTCAGCCGATGTCGACGATTTCACATCCTTCTCCATTTTCGCCTGTTGGTCCCGGGCATTTGTCGCATCTGGAACAACGATCGAACCCAATTCTAGAACAGCATTCGTCGTACGAAAAAAGAATACGAGGAACTTCAACTTCACAGGGGGGCAGAACACCATTAAATCTCACAATGTGTTTGGCATTTGCACATAGTGTTCTAGATAACAAGACTCTTTTTTGGAAAAAAAGAAGCCACATAGCCCAACTGACAGAATGACTTTGAGTAGAGTTCCGAGGCCACAAAAAACCGGTTTACAAGTCGAGGAATTGAGCTTGTTCGTCTTCCGACAACCGGAAAGGATGCTCCAAAGCTGGAATGGTTGAGTAATCACCGACAAAGTTTACTGTGTCATTCGGTGACGCCTACACCCAAATTCGAAAGGGAAACTGCTTAGCCGCCATTACTAAATTCCACAATCTCATCAGCAAAAAAGATGAAATTCGATGAAACGGAAAAGCTGTAAATGCAGATGTAAAACATCTATATATCAGTTGCCTTTGAATGTGAAGAATCTTTAAGATTCATCTAGGAGTGAGTCCATGATTAAAAGTGCACCTTTGGGTGCATTCTCAAAAACTTGCTTTTGAAATTCGGAGAACGGCCAATCACTTAACAGAACAGATCAGAAAGAAAATAAATGTATAGGTACTGAGATGCATGATTTGGGGGCTTATCTAATAAGGGGCAACAGATTCCTGTTATGGGTAAACGGTGTTGAATGGCCACATCCATGCATATGCCTAAAGCAAGCTTGATCTTCCTTTCATTTACATTAGAAAGAAAGAAAGAAAGAACAATATACTCACTAGCCGTTTTGGTTTGATAGGTGGTGACTCCACTTTCCGGCATACATTCTCCCACTTCACATTCGAGAACCAAGGGTGCTTCTTAATGTCACTAATCCCATTTTTCAAGCAACCGATCCTGATTATTTGTAAGAGAGATTATGATTTTATCATTTGAAATCAAAGTAATATGCCATTTTCTCTGTTTTAATCCCAGATTCATATTGAAAGACAAAAAGCTTTGTCAGCCTCCACTTGTTAATTAACTCCTTATGCAATCCATACAAGGAAGAAAAAATAAAGAAAGGTAAGAGAAAGGGCTACAATCTTTTTTGGATTATCAACGCAAAGAAAGTAACCTTTTTGTCAAGTCTCCCACCAAAAGTTTCCGAATAAGATCTTTGGCACTGCAATGCCCAAAGACAAAAGAGAACTTAGCTATTCTCTGATTTCATTTGCTTGCTGATCATCAGATAACATTTCAGACAACTCGGAAACAATTATTGTGACCTACTTTTTGGAGATGTACTTTGGAAATGCCAAATTCCCGCTGACGATCTTCTGGTAAGTTATACTGGCATCTACAAAAACAAGATTAAAAAAACAATGGAATGAACGCTCCACACTACATATGAATCCCTTGTTAAAAATATAAATGAGTTGTGGAGAACAGTTGATGAATATTATGTTCAGGCCCAATAGATTTGTTCAGGCCCCTCACCACTGTCACCAAATGGAGTAACACCAGTCAGCATCTCGTAGAGAAGTACACCGAAAGTCCACCTGATACTCAAATGTTCATTCCACATCTGATGTGTTATTCAAACAAAAACCCAAAATATGGAATTCACACAGAATTTCACAATGTTAAACTTATCTAAACATCAGAAAGTTTTTCCAGACAATAAAATTTATACCAAGCATGTGATACTGTACTAAGTTAGACCCTGGACAGAGTCGTTTCGTGGATACTGAGAATCGAAGCTATTAGGACTGATATTTACAAGTCGAAAAATTCCAGCAGAAACCTCGTGTAGATAAGAATAAATCCCTTAGTTGGTCCAAGATTAGGTCATGACTGCTAATCCTAATACAATGATTCCGCTTGGACTTTTAAAACTAGTGATCCCAAAATCATCTTGAAGAGATTTTCACTATTTCCAAGAAGCCATGTTCTTTACCAAAGAGATTTACGAGTACCTTACCAATCAACAGGTTTTCCATGGCCTTTACCCAGTAATACCTCTGGTGCTAGATAGTCTGGAGTACCTAATCACGCATAAAACTACCGTACCATTCATGTATTTGCACTACAGAACACTCTTAGTTTTATCCAGATGGGAAGAGAACTTTACCACATAAGGTGTATGTCCGGTGCTCTATCTTCTTTGCAAAACCAAAATCAGTTAGTTTTAAGTTTCCCTTGATGTCAAGTAAAAGGTTCTTGGGCTGCGATATATTATTTGAAAATGAACAAACAAATCCAAAAGTGAATCCGTAAAGCATTAAGAGTGCACATAAACACACATATATACATATGGGCTCCCCTGCACACACAAAATCCTTTTTATATTGATAATATATCGAATGGTTAATGGCAAAAATAGGGCTCACCTTAAGATCTCTGTAAATGATATTCATGTCATGAAGGTACTCGAATGATACCAAAACTTGTGCTGCATAAAAACGCTGGAAATTTCAACTGTTACTCCAGCGTGAACACCCACACACATTCATACAGACAAACAAAACCATTTCTCTTCATATAAATGGCTACATCATGAAGGAGATTCCATATAACCAACGCCATGATGCTTTTTGTTTGTGACACTAGATATCTGAACGACTTACAGCAGTGTTTTCATCGAGCTTCTCTCTGCTCCTTAAATAGCTTGAAAACTCACCTCTACATGGGAATCATAAATGGCGTTGATTTATTAGATATACAAAGCAAATATGTATAGTTCTGTCAGAGCATCTTAACTATCCATGGTCACTTAAGAAGATAAATCTTCATTAAAAAGAGAAGCATTTCCAAGGGGTATGCCATAACTTACCCACTGGCATACTCCAATATCAAATATACACACTTATCATCTTGACAACAACCGAGCAAATTCACAATGAAAGGGAACTCGATCTTCTTAAAAATTTCCTTCTCAGCTTTAACATGATCCAACTGCAAACATACAATTCAGCATACAACTATTCAGAATAAACAGTGGCTTGAGGCGATGTTCAAGCAGCATTATGCGAATATTTAGGGTGTTACAAAATGTAGGTGTTCATTTATATGCAACATATGCAAATGGCCGAGATCCACACCGATCAATAATTAATGATGTATGGGAAAGGTCAAACAAAAGACAAACGGGCCTATTCACGATGTCTAGAATTTATCATGTGCTCGGACATATCCACACATTTAAAAACCAAACATTATTCCTGGATGCAGGAGAGAGAGCGTGATTGTAATAGAAAGAGCATTAAGCACGTTACTTAATCATGGAACTATGAAATAAAGATGTATTTGACCGAGCTTCCTGGTTCCAAGTCAAAACCTTCAAACAATTGTAAAATAAGTTATTTCAACAGAAGCATATATTAATAGATTCTTACTTGTTCACATTTCAAAGTGGTCGCTTTTGATAAGCACTTTATTGCACATATAATATTTGATTTGATGTGTCTGGCAATAAGAACTTGTCCAAAATTACCAACACCGAGGATTTGTCCAAGCTCAAAATCGCCAATCTCACAGTCCTCAAACCAAATCTGCAATGGCGAATCACAAAAAGAAAAAAAAAAGAAAAAATGAAAGGGAACTCTAAGACAGTGAAGAGTCCTTCTGTAGGTAAATTTACAACATTTTTTCATGCAATGTAATACAGTTTGACATGTTCAGCAAAGCTGTACAAGAAACAACACAAAGGATACATGGAGCATCCCGAACGAAATCCCATGGATCAATGGCATATTCTAATCCACATAACATGGTCAGAAATCTCATAGAAGAATTGAAGAAGGATCACTATTAGAACACCTACTAACCCAGTTTCTAGTGCTCAGCTTTGGAATAGTACAAAGATCATTACATTGAATTATGTTACTATACAAATGTGAAAAACACGAGGTCATTTGACCACAAGTGACAACAAAACAAAGAGGCTTGTAACCACAGAACTTCTCTGTTACAGTACCTCTACTGGCATGATTCTCTATCAGGCTGGAAGCAGATAAATAGCACCTCGTATCATATAAACTCCAAGTAGTTGAGGGCGTGACTGTCTTGCTAAGCATTTCATTTTACCAGTTTGAGTATAAGTTATAGTAAGCTCTTAGGTAACCTCCATATACCAAATAGAAGCTCTATGATATGTATTCAGAGATAATTCAACTATGAGAGTCCCACATTCTCAACTAGAACCTTAAAAATTGTAGCATTACGAGTAAAACATGACAGAAATTTGAGTTGGTTCAGCCACTTTTACGGAAATATAGACACCATATAGATCAACCGATCATTAAATCGATATCCAAGACCCACACATAAATCGCATTCTCTATCAATCTATCCAACCAATACATCTAGACAGGAAAAAATCAATGGAAAGGGAAAGACAAGGGCAAGATTGATTTAGGTACTGAGACACAGTTCCATGACTTTGGTTGTAGCCCCAAATGTTGATCGTGTCAAGCAATCCAAACACTCTACATTGGTCGGAAAGAGAATGGAAGCAAAAGAAGAAGGAAGGCAAGGGCGTCGATGAGAGAAGTTGCTGGCGCGGGTGATAGATACCTTGGAGAATGCACGACAGAGAGGAGGGTCGCTTGGTGGGAGGACCGCATTCTGCTTCTTCGTGAAGATGCGCAGGACGAGCGACATGGCGGAAGCAGGCGATTGAATGAAGAAATGGCTTCTTCTTCTTCTTCTTCTTCCTCTTCTTCTTCTTCTTCTGCGGAACAACGAAAAGATGTGCCCACAAAGTATGTTTTTTCAGTTGGGCGGAGAACAGAATCTTGCCCGAGAATCTCACCATGAGAATCTTTATGTAAGAATCACGCGGGAATCTTGCCGTCTTCGGATCGCGAGAATCTCTCGATGCACCTGCTCTCGATCGATCGATCGATCGCGAGAATCTCCGTTCGCGGTCGCGAGATTCTCGATCCCTGGAATCTCCGTTCTCAGGGGCCACAGGAATCTTGAATCCCCTGGAATCTCCGTTCGCGGGGATCACAAGAATCTTGGATCCCCTGGAATCTTCGTTCCACGGCGAAGAGCCTCCGCTTCCCTTTCCTGATCGTGGGGGGGGGGATCTTTGTCGGCGATTGTGCTCGAAATCTCGGTTCGGCATCCTGACAAATCGTTCCATTCCGTATCGAAAGAAGAAGTTGTTTGCGATCGCGGGAAATATCTGCATTCGAGATTCGATCACGAGGCTCGTCGTTCAGCGTGTCGCCCGAATCTCTGCGTACAGTCGCCCTAGAATCTTCGTTCGTAGCCGCCGAGAATCTTCGCTTACAGTGATTCTATCAACAGCTCGCGAGAATCTTCACTTTACGGTGATTCTGCAGGAATCTCTGTCAGCAGCTTGCGAGAATCTTGTATGCCAAAGGTCAGACGGATTACTGTCCTAAGCAGATGTGAAAATATATATTTATCTTTCGTCTTTCTTCCTTTTGCTCTGTCCCATGTCGATTCTTCTGATCGGCTTCAGGAATCGGGCGACGAGGGATGGACATCAGAAAGCACCAGCTAGTACTTACCGATCGTCCTGGAGTCGATCCTCGTTAGCTCAGAAAAAAGGCCATTGTGCTATTATGGAAATCGGTTTTAGATCCTCGGCAAACTAATACGAATGCATGCTTGGCCTTGAAACTCTGGAATTCGGCGTCGCCTTCTGAAACGGAAGCTTGAGAAAGAGAAATCCATGTTTCGAATCGTGTCGAAATGCCAATACAAGGATTGCCATGGTACCCACCATAACCACCACCACCACCACCATCATCATCATCACCATCATCAATATCACCACCATCACCATCATCACTATCATCATCATCATCACCACCACCATCATCATCATCATCATCATCACCACCACCACCATCATCACCATGTCTAACACCATCATCATCAGCGTCATCACCACCAACATCAATATCACCACCATCAGCATCATCAACATCAACATCAACATCAACTTCAACATCAACATCAACATCAACATCAACACCAACATCAACATCAACATCAACGCTATCAACACCATCATCAGCATCAGCATTAGCATCAGCATCACCACCATCAACTGAGCATGAACATCATCATCACCACCATCACCAGCAACATCAACACCATCACCAACATCCATTCCCACCACCATCATCACCATCATCGCCATCAACACCCAACACCACCATCATCACCATCATCGCCATCAACACCCAGCACCACCATCACCATGTCCATCATCATGCACCGCCAGCATCAACATCGACCATCAACATCATCACCACCTCCACCATCACCATCTTCACCATCACCACCATCATCATCTTCTTCTTCACGATCATCACCATCATCATCACCATCATCATCATCACCACATCACCATCATCATCATCATCATCATCTTCTTCTTCTTCTTCTTCACCACCACCACCATCATCATCATCTTCACCACCACCACCATCATCATCTTCACCACCACCACCATCATCATAGTCATCTTCACCACCATCATCTTCACCACCATAATCTTCACCACCATCATAGTCATCTTCACCACCATCACCACCACCATCACCATCACCATCTCCACCACCATCATCATCATCTCATCATCATCTTCTTCGAAGAATGGCCGTTAGGAGCTAAACGTTCACTTGACTTTCTGCTTTTTTCCCCTGACAGAAAGCAGATCAGAAAATGCAATAAAAGCAAGCAGCAGTGAAGAAGCAGCAGAAGACCTACCTGCAAGAAGAAACAGCAGCAGCAGCAGCACGAAGGCGCAGCAAGAAGAAGCAAGAAGAAGATCTGCAAGAAGAAGTCACAACAGCAGCAGCAAGAAGAAGAAGAAGAAGAAGCAAGAAGCAGCAAGAAGCAAGAAGAAGCAGCAGCAAGAAGCAGCAAGAAGCAAGAAGCAGCAAGAAGCAAGAAGAAGCAGCAGCAAGAAGCAGCAAGAAGCAAGAAGCAGCAGCAAGAAGAAGCAGCAAGCAGCAATAGCAAGAAGAGGAGGAGGAGGAGGAGGAGGAGGAGGAGGAGGAGGAGGAGGAGGAGGAGGAGGAGGAGGAGGAGGAGGAAGAAGAAGCAGCAGCAAGAAGCAGCAAGAAAAAGCAGCAAGAAGCAGCAAGAAGCAGCAAGAAGCAGCAAGAAGAAGAAGAAGAAGCAGCAGCAAGAAGCAGCAAGAAGAAGAAGAAGAAGAAGCAGCAAGAAGCAGCAAGAAGCCGCAAGAAGCAGCAAGAAGAAGAAGAAGAAGAAGCAAGACGCAGCAAGGAGCAGCAAGAAGAAGAAGAAGAAGAAGCAAGAAGCAGCAAGAAGCAGCGAGAAGCAAGAAGAAGAAGATCTGCAAGAAGCTGCAAGGAGAAGATCTGCAGCCAGAAGAAGAGAGACGGACTGACAGTGACGGTGGGAAGAAGATATGGCGAGCAAACGGCAGCGATGGCAGAAGCTGTGTACCCCCAACCATCCCCTCCCTCGTCGCCAGAAACGCCTCAAGAACGACGACAACAGCGCACAAAACCCCCTCCTCCTCCTCCATAGCCCGGATCTCCGCAGCATCTTCCCGTACGCAGAACCTGTTCCTGCGGAAGACCGTCTTCTCCCTTCTAACCCTTCCCCTACCCTTGCTCTTGCCTCCGATCCTTCGCCTCCTCGCCCCATGCCTCGTCTCGTTCGGCGGCCCGAGGCTTGGGACACAGACATGATCGCCTTCCTTGCTGCTAGCCGATTGTGCAGGGAAGAAGCCATGGCTTGCTCCGTGCTATCCGAGCGAATCCCACTCGATTCCAGCCTAGCGGACAAGAAGAAGGTGAAGAAGACTAAGAGCAAGACGACGGAAAAGAGAAAGATTACATCTTCTCATGCTCCGCCTTCGTCGTCGTCCTCGTTTTCTTCTTCTTCTTCTTCTTCTTCGGCTTCTTCTTCTTCGGCTTCTTTGGCTTCTTCTTCTTCGGCCTCTTCTTGTTCGTCTTCTTCTTCTAAAGCTCTGAGAGTGAGCCGATCGTGGGGAGGAAATCTGAAGAAGATTCTCTGCAAGCAGTTTATGCCGTTCTCGACAAGCAACAGCGTATCAAGGATCCTTCAAGCAAGAAGCAATGTAAGAACAGCCTTCCTTTCCTGTTCTCTTTTCTTTCTTGCTCAGCTTCGAGCAAAACCTTGTCTAGAAACTGATCATCCGCACGGAGAATTCAGGGGGAAGCAAACGTATTGTACATTTTTTTTGGCTCAACAAATGGATAGGAAAAAGATTGATGATGGGTAGGATTGATCGTCCAAAGGAGACAGATTCAGGAACAAATGACCAAAAAAGGAGTTTTACTCCCAGAAAGTAGACACAATTTTAGGAACAAATGTGGTAGAAAAGCACACGGTGATAACACACAAGACCTCAAAGTCTCCACAAAAGGCAGCATTTTAGGGATGAAAGCCTCTAAAAGGAACTAGTTTTAGGAACGAATCTATCAGAAGAGGATGAATGCCTCAGACAAGAAATAGTTTTAGGAACAAATGTATCAGAAGAACAAGACACATATGTTCAACAGGTTCTAGGCACAACGGATGCCCCGAAAAGGAAACAAGCTTAGGCAACAAATGTGCTAGAAAGGAGTTTAAGAACAATATGTTCACCGATCGAGAGGTTTTTTCCTCGTCTCTTTTCTGCTTATCGATTTATGATGTAAATGCAGACGATGGACATAAAGAAGATGGATGGGCACATGCTTCCTCTCATCAAGGAAGAAGAGGAAGGGCCTAAGAAGAACTGCACGGATAGAAGGAAGAACAAGCCCAGAAAGCAGCCTTATGGTGATGAGAACAGGTTAATGCCTTGACTAGCTCTATCTTTGGCATGAACAGTTCACATTACCGAGAAGATTGCAGAGCTTCTTTTTGCTGTTTTTCGTCATTCTTTTGGGGTAACCTCAACAATAATCTACAGTAATATGAGTCATTTTTTTCCTGTTTTTCGTTTCCGATGTTCAAGGAAATCTGTATTTGAGGAAGAGAGCTATGCATTACAAGCTACAAGCCACCAATGTATGTATCTATCTGTATAGCCAGCCCACAATAAGATTCTTTTCTTGTGAAACAAAATCCTTGTATGAATCAATCCACATCTACGCTATTGTGCTGTTGCAGTGATCCTTGGTCCAGTGATTTTCAATGGATCGGATCCATCCCGATCCGGTGATTGAAAATCATTCATACTTGATATGGTGCCTCTTTCATGGTACATTTAGCATATAAGTATCGGGGAATTGGTCATTGAAACAGGTTTTCCATCAAAAACAAAAGTTTTATTGTAAATTGGGCACATTTCCTAACTAGTATACTTGGCCTTGCCATCTTATTGTAAATGTGTGATCATCAAACTGTACTCATCATGATAACCAAGTGCTTACCATTTATAATGGCCATAAGGTCGGTGATCAAAGCATTAACATATATATACACATGGCTCTGTTCTCGCAGTACAATTTGCTCTGATTTGTTCTCGACGCTCTGCTAATTCTTGGGAACAAATCATTAACACTTGGAAATAGAGCTCTGATTGTAGCTCTTGGGTTTTGCCTTATTGAATCAAGTCAATCAGGTTTGTTGCTGCAAATGTTCAGCTGTGGGGAGCCAGCTGATTTGGAGCCGACTCTCGTTTCATGGATTATGAATTTACAGAGGAAAGTCAGAAAGAAGCATGAGTAGTTTGGTTGGCTATTCACATGATTAATTAGGACTGATTATGCAATCAAGCAAATGATGATAACTTATGAATTGGATCCCACTCGTGTATCGATTTGCCAGACGGAACTACACGTGGTATATACACATCTTGGGGCTCTGTCTGCAATATGTCGTTGAAGAGCCTCAATCAAATCTAACTACAAGTTCGTGATGTCGTTTGTTGTGACAGAGCAATCTGTTGTAACAACCTGTTGGTGGTCCTTGTGGTCACTCGCTATAGAAGCTCCTAACTCAATCCTCGACAACGAGTTTGTGACGTCGTTCGTTGACAGAGCAATCTGTTGAGGATCTGCATCTGGAGTTTTGATGAGAGATAAGACTTCCACAGTGCCCTTTGGAACGTTCTCGTTCGTAAGTGATTGTCCCGTGCGCGGATCAACAACTCGTAAGGTCACGATCATCTCATCAAATGGAGAGCTAGATGTAGAGTTGCTCTCTGGCTCCAGCAGCCGAAGCAAACAAGCTCTCATCAAGCATCTTCAATCTGATCCTGTGTGTTGAGGAGGGAATAGAATGATGGTTAGTTAGCCTGATCGCCGGAGTAATCGTGAGCTAGTTTCAACGAAGGCTCAAAGTGGCCTCGGTTATTTTTTTTTTCTTTTTGTTTTTACGCGAGGCTGGCGACGTCAGAGAGCAGTATGAGCCGTTGGCCCCGAATCGCCTCAACGCAAAAAAGCGAAGGATCGGGCCAACAAGGCAAAAGCGAAAGCTCTGCTGCCGCCAAAAACAGATCGACAGAGAGTAGATCGACGATTCAACGCATTGTAGACCTTAGGGAAAAACAAAAACAAATAAAAGAGAGAGAGAGAGAGAGAGAGAGAGAGAAATGAAGAGAGGATTTGGATAATCGGCTGCTGCCGATCGAGGCTTGATTCAGGATGCGATTCATCGGGATTTGATGATAATAACCTGACATACAAGCGGAGAGGAGAGGAGGGGGAGCTGATCCCCAAGCGGGGGCATATCCGGATCTGGCCTGAAAAGGCGTAGCCATTACAAAAAACAAGCTCTGCATACGACGCGAAAACAGCGCAGAGACGGATGAAAGCACGAATCATCCGGCGTAGCATTAATCATCTGGCGTATGTATGAATGTTTGTATGATCGATCGTTGATCGATGGATTGTTCTATCGATCGATCGTCGATCGATGGATTGATCTATCGATCGATTGACCGATCGATCGTCGATCGATGGATTGTTCTATCGATCGATCCATCGATCAATCATACAAACATTCATAAATACGCCAGATGATTAATGCTACGCCGGATGATTCGATCGATCGATCGATCAGTGGGGCTATGCGTGGAAAGGCACCGACTCACTCTTCATCAGCTCCAGCAGCTCTGGAATCGACCGGATCGATTCCAGAGCTGAAGCTGAAGCTAGAACTGGAGCTTGGTGGTTGTTGGGTTGTTGGGGAAAACCTTCTTCTTTGCTCTTCCTTCTTCTTCATCATTTTCTTTCATCATTTCCTTCTTTCTTCTTCTTTCTTCTTCTTCTTCTTCTACTTTTAGAAGAAGAAGGAAAACATGAAGAAGAAGGAAAACATGAAGAAGAAGAAGTGAAGAAGAAAGAAGAAGAAGAACTTCTTCTTCTTCTTCTCTGCGTCTTTCTTCTTCTTTCTTCTTCTGCTTCGTCCCTGTCTCTTCCTTCTGCTTCTCCTTCCTTCTGCTTCTTCCCTGTCTCTCCCTTCTGCTTCTCCGCCGCGCACGCAGACAAGGTCTCAATCCGCCTTTCTTTCGTCTGCGGAACGAATCCTCTGCATGCCATACTCTACCCTAGCAGCAGCAGGCAGAAGCTCGCAAGTGAAGCCCTCTAGCGCCTTTCCCGGAGGAGACTAACAGCGTAGATTCGGACAGTAGAAGCCCGAGATCCATCCGGGCGTTTCTTCTCGCCTCCCTTTCTTCGCTTTCCGGAGCACTCGGGAGCAAAGCTCATCGCTCCGGTTTTGGTAAGTCGAGAGCTGTACATAGATAGACACACACGCATGCGCAATCGCAACGTGAAAGGAATCAGAGGATTTGAGCAGACAGGGGGGGGGGGGAGGCTCTCGTCGCAGAGCCTAGCCTTTGGGGAACAAAAGTCCCTGTGATAGAGAGAGAGAGAGAGAGAGAGAGATGGAATCGGGATGCTTGGTTTTTGTTCACAGAAACCATCGCCGCGGGGAGAAATCATCAGGGCTTCTGTATGCGTCAGGAAGCGCTTTGGAGATTCTTTCTCTTCGGTGGATGGAGCTTCGGATTTGAGTCGGGGATGTTCACCGGCTACCAGCCCTACCGAATCATCGCTGTGCACAGCAAGCATGCGAGCGATTAGGGTTTCCTGCTGGCTGTGAAGATCGAGTCTTTGCAGTGCTAGCAAATCCACAGATAGATATCGGCACAGGCTGTGAAAATGGTTCTTGGCAGCGAGCAGCGCTTCGCTTCGCCTTCGACAAAGCTAGGGTTTGGGAGGCAGAATCGGACCCGGAGAAGCAGCGCCACAGCCATCGTAGCAGTTGTCGCCTTGATGCTCATGCTGGCTTGCTCCTTCCTCCTCCGCCCTTCGAATCTACGGGGCTCGATCTGGGCAGATATGAGGCCGTTCTCGCGCAAATCCCAAGCCCTCAGCACGGCGCTCCTCGGCGATCGCCGCGATCTTCATCACCGCAGCTCCGCCGCGGGATCTCTGTCCATCGAGGACGAAGATCTGCTGCTTGAACGCGTCTCGGGATCGATGAATCGGAGCTTCGAACGGCACCACATGAATCGGAGCTTCGAACGGCACCGCATGCCTTGCATCGACGACAACAGTAGCCAGAATATCAACAATCCCAAGCCTTGCAACAGCAGCAACAACAGCAACGACAGCAGCAACAACAGCAGCAACAACAGCAATGCAGTTCTCAAGGTCTTCATGTATGCTCTTCCGCCCGAGTTCCATTTCGGAATGCTGGACGAAGCGTTCGTGTCGGAGCACCGGCTATGGCCCGAGAACATCTCCCAGGTGCCCCGATACCCCGGAGGTCTCAACCTACAGCACAGCATCGAGTATTGGCTCACCTTGGACCTCCTCTTCCCCTCGGCCAAAGCATCGACCTGTTGCTACAACGTCGCGGCGGTCCTCGTATCAAACCCTAAAGATGCAGACATATGCTTTGTTCCTTTCTTCGCATCGCTGAGCTACAACAAGTACCATGGAGCCATTGGCAGTGCGAGAAGAGATAAGAACTCGGAGCTGCAGGCCCGGCTCGTTCGCTTCCTGCATCGGCAGAGGCCATGGCAGGACTCGGGCGGCAAGAACCATGTCATCGTGATGCACCATCCGAATAGCTTGCATCTGGCCCGGGAGCAGCTCAGCTCAGCCATGTTTGTGGTCTCGGATTTCGGGCGATATTCGACTCAAGTTGCGAATGTCTGGAAAGACGTGGTGGCCCCTTACAAGCATGTCGTCCCGACCTACAGGGATGATCGCTCGAGCTTCCATAGCCGGACGACGCTCCTCTACTTTCAAGGGGCCATTGTTAGGAAAGAGGTAAGGGAAAAGGAAAAGTGATTGCTTTAAACATCAGAATCACTCTTATTGCTTACTGATCGAATGCTGATGAATTCGTTAGATTGCTTTAACATCGGATCACTCTTATTGCTTACTGATCGGATGCTGATGAATTTCTTAGATTGCTTTAACATCGGAATCACTCTTATTGCTTAATGATCGGATGCTGATGAATTTGTTAGATTGCTTTAACATCGGAATCACTCTTATTGCTTACTGATCGGATGCTGATGAACTCGTTAGATTGCTTTAACATCGGAATGACTCTTATTGCTTACTGATCGGATGCTGATGTATTCGTTAGATTGCTTTAACGTCGGAATCACTCTTATTGTTTACTGATCGAATGCTGATGAATTCGTTAGATTGCTTTAACATCGGATCACTCTTATTGCTTACTGATCGGATGCTGATGAATTCGTTAGATTGCTTTAACATCGGAATCACTCTTATTGCTTACTGATCGGATGCTGATGAACTCGTTAGGTTGCTCTAACGTCGGAATGACTCTTATTGCTTACTGATCGGATGCTGATGAATTCGTTAGATTGCCTTGACATCGGAATCACTCTTATTGCGTACTGATCGGATGCTGATGAATTCGTTAGATTGCTTTATTAAACATCGGAATTCACTGAACTTCAAGATCAGAAACCGAGCTGCGGAATCTTATCTTCCAAGTTGATGATGGTTTGATTTGCTTTTGGTGGGTTTTGTGTGTCCAGGGAGGCATGATCAGGCAGCAGCTTTACGAGATGCTCAAGGATGAGCGAGGGGTGCATTTCTCGACGGGGAACACGCAGAACGAAGGGATCCGGAGCGCATCGGGGGGCATGAAATCGTCCAAGTTCTGCCTGCATCTCGCGGGGGACACTCCGTCGTCGAACCGACTGTTTGACGCGATTGCGAGCCACTGCGTCCCCGTGGTGATCAGCGACGAGATCGAGCTTCCGTTTGAGCACGAGCTCGACTACGCCGAGTTCTGCTTGTTTGTCAGGTCCCAGGATGCTCTGCAGAGAGGGGTTCTGATGGATTTGCTCCACAGCGTGAAGGAGGAGGAATGGATCCGGATGTGGATGCGCCTCCGGGAGGTGGATCATCACTTCGAGTTCCAGCAACCGTCGTCTCCTGGCGATGCAGTCGACATGATATGGAAGAGCATCGCCCACAAGCTGCCCAGCGTGAAGCAGCTCCTACACAAAGAGAAGAGGTACTCCCGTGCCACACTACCCACAAAGAGAAGAGGGTTATAGCTTTGACGTACGATCATCTATCATTTCTAGTTCTCTTCTTCCCGAAAGAAACCTATAATCCACAGACATCTCCCATAGCAATGAGCTGGTTGCCCAATCGCAGATATATAATACCATACTAGCAAGGGGGGGGAGAAGGTTAAATCTCTTCAGTCCTGGAACAGTGCATAAGACTATGTAAACAATGTAGAAAAAGGTTTGTGAAAATTGCTTTGGGACGGAGAGCACTTTTGCCTTCTGCATGCATCTATCTCACTCGTTCCTTTTGCCCCATTTGATATGATATGATAGAGGTAAGAGAATAAGCAAGGAAAGCTCCAAAGATGTTTTTTACACCAAAGGTAGGTTACAAAGCCGATAAATATATCGGAGTTTGGTGGTGTGATCCGATACGGAGTCGGAACGATCTAATAATATCTTGGACAGCCATAAGCAAAGCCTGTGTTACACAGCACGGTGCTCTGCCTCAAAGCATCAAAGGATTCAATGCACTGCTCTGCAGGAAAAAGCCTATTTGAAGGTGATACTGGGTGTTTTCAAGGCCAGGAGTTTGAGTTCCTCCAGTATGTACAGTAGCATATGTTTCTACCCTTGTTGCCTGATGTATTCAATGAGATGGATCTTCTGAAGCTCGATCATACGTGCTGAATGTGCAAAATCTTGTCTCCATGATTGTGGACAAGTGCTACGGCCCTTCGACTCTGGTGAAAATCACCCTGTTGTTTTGTAGAAACCATCTTTCTGTTGTGTGCGGCGGGTGGTGGTTAAGATTGATGAAAGAAAGCGATGTTGATTGCGCCCGTTGAACAGAAGCAGCAAAGAACACTTTAAATGTTGAATGGAGGGCTGATGTATAACGCAATTCTCCGTCGGACCACGAGCTTTTTGTGCCCTTTTAAAAGCTGTTAGTTACCATCCAGATTCGGAGCGCTTCTTTTTGCTCGTGGAAGAAAGGGAGAGAGTTCGATGAGTTCCGGAGTCGTACATCATTCAAGTTATCCATGGGTTGAGAAGTATCTGCTGTGAGCATTTGCATGAGCACTGTGCAGCAAATTCAAAGAAAGCTGTTGGGAGCATATGCATGGTTGAGTCATATCTGCGGTGAACTTTTGTATGAGCACCGTGCAGCAAATTCCAAAGAAAGCTGTGTTGGAGTTTCATATCCGCTGAGAACTTTTGTAATGAGCGCTGTGCAGCAAATTCAAGAAAGCTGTTTTCGAACGCTCGCAGCATGCCTCTTGCTAATCTGTGTACTTTTTTGCAGAGTTGGATGAATGAACCAGGATGAACAGATCAAAACTCTTAGCTGTAAAAGGCTCTCTACATATTGCTCATGTATGCTGGCAAAAAAGAAGGGTGTTTTGCTTGAATGGCACAGTGCCCACAGCTGGTTAACTGTTTTTTTTTCTTTTAAACTGGCTTGAATCTTTGCTGATCTTGTTAAGGGCTGGTAATCTCTGTTGCTGCATTCCATTCATTCATGTCAACACCTTTCAACACCTTCAGAAATAGACCCCTGCCTGTCTGTACCCATTCCCCAACAGGAGGAGATCTGTGTCGATTGTAGCCAGGAATGGCGAGCCTGATTTCAAACAATGGCTGGAGAGCTTGAAAGTTTCTCTATATATATTTAGGGCATGGCTTCCTTGTAAAAGCGAAGCAAAAACTGTGTTTTAATAACCCTAACCTAGATTTTTGTGTAGTCCAATTGCAGAAGCAGAAACAGCTCACGCCACCTGAACCCATACTGGATGTCTTCTTTGCTGGACTTTGGCAGCTTTCCAGCTCCGAATCCATCATTCCTAAATAGAATCGGCGATGAGGTCACATGCAATCAGATGTTGCTGGAGAAATGCCATTGGAGCTTTTGCCCAATGGAGCTGCTCGGAGTGTCTCAGGAAAGTTGTAATAACCCTAGCGTTTTCTGAACTGCTTCTAAAATCTTCATTGTTACGCTATCTGCAAATAAATGCTTGATAAGATCTGTGGATCCAAATGATTCATCAGTCGAAAGCCCACACACCTTTGCACCAAATTTAAACAAAATCAACAACTTCCTTTCCATCTGGCTATTTCTGGAAATTTATAAAGGCTTTCCACGATCAAGAATAGAAGCAGCCTTTTCCTTCCCCTGCATATACTTCGAAAACCAATGTTGGGCATTGCATGTTCTAGATGTCTTGGTTCTGAAGTTGGTAGTTGAGAAACCGTCAAAAGACTGATCATTTGACAACCAAAATTGGGATGCGTATACTGTAGATTTTGTCAAAGACAGCTAAAGTTAGCGAAGAAAGTTCTGGATACGTGGCACTCATCACCAAACACACAATGGGTAAAAGATGCATGAAATACAGCAGAATGCGTCACATACAAGTTATTCACTTTCAACCTCCATATCCACATGAATAAGCACAAATGCTCAAATACGTAGATCATAAATATATAGAAGAATATGTTACAGGTTTCTCATACCACAAATTAATGGTAGTTTCCATGTTCCATACGAAGCAATTTACAGATTGATGCGGTTTCAGACCACTGTACTCTAGCTCACCGGTGGTACTTGGGCATACAGATTATTCAACTTGATATATTCTACAACACTTGGAGGAGTCATGAGATCAATCGGAAGGCCCTTGGACAGATTATCCCTGCCAAAAATGTATTTGATAATGGAAATTACTTCTCCTGTATCCCAAAGTTCTTTTTCAGCCGTGCACACCTTATTATCACAGACAACTTAGCTTTTGATTCATGTGTAAGACACCTAGTAAGCAAAATGGAAATCAAGGTCCTAATGAATAACAACCATTTTCTTGAAACAATTTATTTACGGACTCTAAACCCACTTTAACCCTTAAAATTCGTCATCCAGCTATAAGACGACCAGACCCAGTGTGCGACTACAAGGGATCCCTAACAAGAAAGAAGTTGATCACAAACCTGAGCTTCGTAGAGCTCACCTCGCTTTCAATACCATCAATAATGATTATGTTTTCCTGCATCAAAAATCAGCCATGACAAGAATTTTACAAATCTATTGATCAAAGTTATATTTACATACATACATATATGTAGTGCTTTTCTTCCTGCACAGCACCTTATATCTTGATAACAACTCATTCTCCGATATCAACATCCTTAGATCCCTTCCACCTCTGCCAACACAAACTAGTCCATAGTCTCGACAGATTGTTTCCATCTGTAAATTAATAGAAAGTGAGCTCTTGATTCAATAAATATCAGTGTATAAGATCCTACCTCAGAACAATACATTATCATGATCATTATTATTATCTTCATTACCAGAAAGCTTGCTAAAAGAGGACGTGTTATATGCAGCATACCTGATCAGGGATCCAAACCCCAGGTCTTGTGAATGATTCTAACAAGTCAGCACCACACAACAAAAAGACCTGCACCTTATTTCCTACAGGTGACAAGAACAATCGTAATTGCACACCAGTATACAAAGATGTATATAAACCAATAGAAACACAGAGAGAGAGAGAGAGAAAGAAAGAAAGATATAGTAACGTCAGCTTAGGCCAATATGATCCATGAGACAACAAAGCATACAATAATGTTTGTGTATCCACTCATCTATGAGTATAACGACAATTACAAATACAATTATCTGATGTTTATATAAGGAAAAATACCATGTGTATAGTGCCTAAAAGGAAAAGATAATTAAACATAATATATAAAGGAAATCTAATGTCATCCAAATCTCTAAAAGAGAAGTGGGAGAGAGCTCTTGAAAAAAAGCCTGAAACCAACTTTATGACATTTTAACCTACTATGACGAGAAAAACAATTCCTTGAACTTACCATTGCCACTCTTCATGATCGCATGTAAGAAAGATGCTACTCTTGCCAGCACCTTCAATGTTCGTTGATACGTCTCCTGCAAGGCCTGAGGAAATAAATATCATCATTTCTTCTGCTTTAAACCTAGTCGAATATTAATGATCATTTTTAATTGGTAATGATCAAACAGTACCTCCCATGGATCCACCATGATAAATGATGAATTCTCTACCGCGTGCTGACACATCTTAATCCTATGCTCTGCAGAAACCAAACCCTGATATAAAGTCAGTTAGTATGAATTTAGACAGAATTAGACCGTGCATTTTGAATTAAAGAATCTTACTTCTTTCCCGTATGCATTGTTGACTGGAGACATATAACCGCCAAGACAATGATAACCACGAGAAGTGAGAGCTTCCTTACCTAATTCTGAAAGTGTAATCAATAGCAGCCTGTTTCACATTGAAATCTTACAAAATAAATATGACAAAAAAAAATCTGGCAAACTTTATTTGTCTTCTCTTTTCTGAATACCTCCTCCTTATAAAAGTTTAATGGAAGCCACGGCAATAAATGAAATATAACATAAGATGGTTAGGGTAGGTTATGAGTTCTGCACATTCTTATTATCAGGGGGACTTTGTGCTTGATCGTATCATAATGAGTATAGATCAAATCATGTCGGCAAAGCAAGAACTTTTTGTTTTTCCGTACCCTAGAGGTAAACAAAGTTTATTTTCATGACAGGGTTCGAATTACTAATGCACTACCCTATTAGATACCATTGCAGCATGTGGGAATTGACTGCATGAGCTTCTGTATCACATACCATTCTCAGAATCTATGCAAACACCAAACACGTTACTACTGCTTGAATAGTTTCCATCTGTGTCATTACCGAACATATTCAAATGCATATAGGTGGGAGGATTGAAGCTTCCATTCTCCACCAATACTGCTTGCACTTTTTTCTCCCTGCATTAAAGCACTAAAACAAGGTAAGATTTACGGTTAAAATTAAAGTTATCTTATTGCAATAATCGCCAGCTTCTTGATGATGGATCTAACTTTTAATGTGTCATCTTAAACGTTTGATCTTGTGAAGCATTGTCTTTGAAGTAACCATTTTTCCAAAATTTCATCCATGCATTTATCAATGTCTATTCAAAACTTTAGTGAAGCCTATTGGATCACATTTATGAAGAAGCTTCTTACCTTTCAAAGGAATTCACAAGTAGTTATGTAAACAACGGAAACTATTGAAATGGACATGAACCCTTGTTTCCAGATACATTGAGAAAAACTACTATAAGGTCAATCTTAACATCCTTGAAAGCGCTAAACTTGAATACGTCTCAGTTGCAGTCAGATAAGAAAGCAGGACGGACATTTCAATCACTTCGGTAGAAACCATATCCACTCTATGATAACACAATATTGGATAAATGAGTTACACACTTACTTGGATAGGGTTTGGTAATTCAGTTTGTCAACTGGCAAAGGAATGTTACGATCTGTCACATAAGAGAAACACGAAAATGTAAGACGGCTGGGCAACACAAACCATCTAGGCCACTGTACCCAACTATTATACCTTCCTCCATTCCTCTATCAATAGTTGGAGGTCCCTAAGCAGCCTGGCCAGTTGGTAGTGTAACCTGTTAAAGTTTTCAATTGCAAAGATAGCACATAAATTTTCAGGAAAAATCAAAATTTTCCATTACTTATGACACAGGTAAACACCAAATGTCCAAACATAGCAGAGTATAGCCTCGTAGTTTCACGTTTTTAATTAACCATGATATAGAACAGGTGAAGATTTGAGTTCCTTGCACACACGCATATGTTATTGTTTGGACCTTCACTGCCAACTGCAGGTGGATTTTTGAGCCTAGGATCAACTTCTATGTTCCTAGTTTTCCCACATCCACATTTCTCGGAGCATATGGTAAAGGAAACAGCACAAAATATTTTACCAGATCGGGATCAACACGTAGTAAAGGAAACAGCAGAAAAAATTTCCAGAAAAGAATTGACACAGAACTATATAATCCATATCCTCCAAGCCACACGTAATTCTGTGAGCCTTTGTCCATCATACAATAACACCATCAAAACATGCTTTTTATTACGCTCTTCTGCAAGAATGCAGCAAATAAAAAGAAAGCAGAGAATGTGCACACGTGGAGAACGCTATGTGCCAATGCTCCATAGATATCACAGGACTGGATGTTTATCCAGCGGTACAATTGTGGTGAAATCCATGCATATCACAATTTGCAAAAACAAGGTCAAAAGGAATCAAAATACGAACGGAACCGTGCATCAAACAAACCCGATAGGCAGGAGAAAGAATGAGAAGATTGTTGAAGGAGGGAAAGAAAGATGCGTCTCTACATGAGACAGGGACAGTTCGGATAGCTTGAACTCAAAAGCAAAGAAGTACGCGAAAACTCCCAGTTTTCAAAGGAAGCTCCGAACCTGGAGAGAGAGAGCAACAGCGTAACTCCCGGAAAACTCTTTGCGTATCACCGGATTGCAGAAGGCGAACTGGAAAGAAGAAACACGGACCACCAAACACGGGAGACGACAGCAACGACACAGCCCTTGACCTGTTCCTGGGATCATGAGAATTTGTCAAAGGCAGGTACCAGAAGATAGCGGCCCTCTGAAGGAAGGTGCGAAAGGCAGACGGACGCACCGCAAGTGCAAAATCGATCTGGGAAGGCTGCAAGTTGCTCGATCTCGCTTTGATCCGGCCCGCGGGCATCAATCAAACGGGGAGATCGATCGAGAGAGAGAGAGAAAGGTTCTGCGCAGGGAGGCTCACAGCAACAGACGGAAGAGGTGCTGTCCCTCGCACAAATACGCACGGACTGAGCTCGGAAGCAGCAGCCATGGCTTCTTGCTTGCAGCCATGGCTTCTCTTTCTATTCTTCTTCTTCTTCTTCTTTGATCTTCTTCTTCTTCTTCTTCTTCTTCTTCTTTGATCTTTTTCTTGTTGTAGAATCAAGTGAAGTCCCACGCAATAAGTGGGTTTAGGGTTTAGGGATTTAGGGTTTTAGGGTGTTAGGGCTTGTGATTTAGGGTTTAGGGATTTAGGGTGTTAGGGTTTAGGGATTTAGGGTGTTAGGGTTTAGGATTTAGGGTTTTAGGGTTTAGGAATTCAGGGTTTTAGGGTGTTAGGGCTTGTGATTTAGGGTTTAGGGTTTTACGGTTTTACGGTTTAGGATTTAGGGTTTTAGGGTTTAGGATTTAGGGTTTTAGGGTGTTAGGGCTTGTGATTTAGAGTTTAGGGATTTAGGGTTTTAGGGTCTAGGGATTAGGTTCTACGGTTTAGGAATTTAGGGTTTTAGGGGGTTAGGGCTTGTGATTTAGGGTTTAGGGATTTAGGGTTTTAGGGTTTAGGATTAAGGGTTTTAGGGTTTGGGATTTAGGGTTTTAGGGTTTAGGATTTAGGGTTTTAGGGTCTAGGGATTAGGTTCTACGGTTTAGGGTTTAGGATTTAGGGTTCGGGGTTCACGGCGCAGAAAAACAGATCGCAGAATCGAGCAGGAACGATACTGAACCTCCGACAGAAGAAGAAGCACACGTCCATCTGTCCCCGCAGCTCAGATCAGATCAGCTCAGTAGGTCGATTTTCGCCTGCATTTTCGCTCATTCGTGATGGGATCAGGGCATTGCCGAGATCGAGATCACGTCAGTTTGAATTGTCTGTAGCAACAGACTCCGTCCGATTCCTTCTTGTAATACACTGCCTTCTTCTTGGGGTGGGTAGTGTGTGTGGAGGGGAGAGAGAGAGCATCTGGAATCTGACCAGATACCCCAATCGAAAGCTTCGAGACAAAAGCCGATACTGATGAATCGGATTGGCAAGAGGAGCCCCCGCTCGACATTGTGACAGAGACACAGGCACGAAGAGCAGCTCGAAGACCTCAGCCTTGACTAGGATCCTTCAGATATGGGCCCCGATCAGACTGATTTCGAGCAATATCCCAGTGCGTTTCCTGACACAATTTTGTAACCAGACACGGAGTTTTGTTCTCGCATGCAGCGCCCGTCCACTTGCAGATTCTCCCACGAAAATGGAATCGGCGTCGTGTGTCTAGAATCGGTTGAACTGGCGCCTCCGAAACGGAATTGAAAGTCCTTTTGGGCGATCGTTAAGTATAGCAGGTTGATGGGTTCAGCATCGATCCCAAATCGCAATCCTGACTCGTAACCCTCACCACCACCACCAGCATCAGAAGTATCATCAACATCATCGAAGGCTAGGGGCGAATATCTGGAAACTGTCCAAAGGGAACACCGTCTTCTGCAAGTTGCTCTATCTTTGCGATCTGTGATTCGATCGATCGGGCTCCGCACAGGCTTTTGAAAGCCCGCATTCCAGAGTGACTATCTATCTGTACATACTTGCAATTCGCCTCACGCTTTCGCGCTCATCGATTCATCGAGAGAGCCCCTTTGTGGAGCGTGGATTCGCAGAACCACGTAATTTCGGGGCCCGATTCGAGGCTCCCCTCCGAAGACTCGGTCAGAGCAAATCGGGGGCGATTCCTCGATCGGGGCCTCGATTCCGATCGCATGCACGTAGAATCAACCGAGATCAACTACGCATTGCACGTAGAATCAACCGAGATCAACAGAATCGTTTGATGATGGAGAAATTTCGGTTTGTTTTAGGGTTTTTTTTTTTTCCCAGTGCCCAAATGCACACATTACATGTAGCAGCAGATCATGGAGACTGACAAAGAATCATCTGATGATGGAGGAATTTTTCTATTTTTTTTTTCCAGGGCTTCCCCCGGAGCCCCCCGATTTGGAGAATAACAGAGAATCATAAGATGATGGAGAAATTTTTCGCTTTCCTCCAGAGCCCCGAATTACGCAGTAACATGCAGATCAAAGAGAGATCAACAGAGAATCATTTGATGATGGAGAATTTTTTCTATTTTTTTTCCGGGGCTTCCCCCAGAGCCCCCCCCCTTTCATCCGGAGAATAACAGAGAATCATAAGATGATGGAGAAATTTTTCTCTGTTTGTTTTTTTCCAGGCTTTCCTCCAAAGCCCCCAAATTACACAATAACATGCATATCAAAGAGAGATCAACAGAGAATCATCTCATGATGGAGAATTTTCATGTTTTTTTTTTTAAAGAGTTTTTTTCCCTTAAAGCCCAGATTCCTTCAACTTGGCCCTTCTTTTTTAGATTTTTCCCCCCCTCTTTGTTTTTCTCTTCTTTTTTTTTGCTTCTTTCTTCTTTCTTCTTCTTCTTCTTCTTCTTCTTCTTTGCTGGTAAGAAGTTGGTAGACACTGAAGTGTGTGCTATATCTTCCACAGAGATCACACACAGTGTATATATATAGTCATATGGAGACTGACAGAAGAGAAGATAGACAGACAGACAGACAGATAATGGCTCCCTCCATAGCTCTGCTCAACTCCTCCTCCAATTGCATCTCAGGTATGTGCTCTCTCATTTCTCCTTTTTCTTCTAAATTTTGCTCCCCCCCCCTCCCAATCTTCATTTTGGGCATTTCATTCATGCATGCAAGCTTTGCATGATCTGCCCCAATCTGCTTTCTTTGCCCTAATTTGGGGCTTCTGGTGATCCCTCCCAAACCCTGCGGATTCCTTCTTCTTTTTTTGCTCTTGGGCCTCCGATCCTGCCAGGTTTTCTTGTGTCCCAAAAATGACCAGCGTCTTTTGAAATGCTAACCAGAAAAAGAACTAAACAAAAAAAAGAAGAAGAGAAGATTTGCAACAAACTGGAAGGAAATAGCTGGCCTCTCTCTTTGCTTCCAAACGAAATGGGCATTTTGTTTATGCTGTGTTCTTTCTAATATGCTCCGGTCTCCGATGATGCCAGAATTTGTTTTTGGTGGTGTCCAAAAATGGCCATTGTTTTTGAAAGGCTGAACAGAAAAAACAGATTTCAAGCTTGGAAATAGCTGGTTATCACTCTGCTTCCTAACGAAATGGGCATCATGGAGGGCATGCATGACTCAGCGGGCAAGAAAAACACACACACCCTTCCACTAGAAGTGGGGTTAGCATATTAGAAAAGGCCAATCACATCTATAGTAGATGTGGGTCAGCATATTTGGAAAAGACCAATCACATCTATAGTAGATGTGGGTCAGCCATATTAGAAAGACCAACCACATCTAAATTAGATGTTGGTCACCATTTAGAAAGACAAACAACATCAGTAACATCTGCTGTACTGTGGTTAGTTCAAGAACGAGGTCCAAATGACTTTTGGGTACAGGATATCGGTCGCCTTGTAATTTGGTGGCTTGCTCCCTCCCATTTTTCTCGTCTTGACTGATTGCTGCGGCCTAGTTTCTGTGGAGTCGGTTGAAATAGCCAGATTGATGAATGCAATTGGGAGAGAAATGAGTGGAATTTGAAAGAAACTCACCAAGATTAATCCTGGAATTCAAAGAGCATGCAGGTTAATCATGGAATTCAAAGAGCATGCAGGTTAATCATGGAATTCAAAGAGCATGTAGGTTAATCATGGATTTCAAAAAGCATGCCCATGCATACCATTTAGTAACTATCCGACATCGAGGTGCAACGCGAGCACAGCTCAAGGATGCCATGCATGTGTAGTAGTACCTCGATCATGGTCGGGAGCAGAGCTTTCGCAAAGCGGATCAGCTCGTTTTGCATAATTGATGGAAGGAAAGCATATTAGGCCGTTTTGTTTTTGCGCAGGAATGTGTGCATGCTGACGAAGGAACAAAATGGTGGTGATGGTGATGCTTGACAGGAAATGGAAGGTACAATATGTCGGCGACAGCTGCACGAGGAGGCATTCTGTGTACTCCCGGAGATGGGCAGATGAGTATTCGATCAGCGCAGCATTATGGATTCCCCGTCGGAGTGACGATCGTGGGCTTGGTGGTGATGATGACACTGTTCTTTGTGGGCATGGGGGTGCTCATGTACTACTACCTCAGGATTCTCTCGAGCTCATCGGTGCAGCCTCATCCTCCCGCAACTGCAGCTCGGAGATCTTCGCCAGGGTCTATACTCCCCACCACTTCTCAGGACTCAGAGCTGATTCTCCCCCCACATCATCATCATCATCATCATCATCATCAGTCTTACAGTGCTCAGGAGATGATGAACTCAGATGGAGTGCCCTCTCATGACTATGCTGATAAGTTCCCTGCAGCTTCTGATGCTCACCATCTTCAGCACCGCGATTCGCCAGCGGATCACAACATCTTCATCTTCATCACTCCGCCCGGGAGCATGACCCCGAGCTTCATCGGGTATCCTTCTCACCATCTACTCCACTCTTCCTCATGTAAACCCCCGGCTTCGTGAGCCATAACTACAATCATATCTCTCAACACTCCCCACAAGCTTGTGCTGCCAGGCAAAACCTCAAAATCTCTGACCTAGTTCAAATCTTGTTTGAGATGTTTTTTTTCTGCGTGCTATATACCTCGCGGTCGAAGAGCATGCCAAATTCATTCTAGCTTCCTAGAGAGGAGAACCCTTATTTAGCCTACATTCATCAGGCTTTCAGACACAGATTGTTTCTCATTAGACCATACAAAATATGACCAAGTTCCATCTGGCCTTTCCATTAGGCCATAGGCAGGCAATAGAACCAAATTCAAACTTTATAAACTGGGGAGTCTCTTTTCTTCGTTGTTCCTCAGCCAAGGCGGTACGTGAAATATTTTATGCTTCTTATACAGATTTCCCACACACATGCTATGCAAACAATCACTTACTCGATCTTCAGCACCAAATTTGGTCATTCATTTGATGCTTTGTAAATGACTGCGAAGATCTATTTTCAATGGATCGATGAGACAAAGTATAGCTGATTCCAGCATCAAGATATTGGATATGGCTGATTCTATTCCACTTTATCTACCATTTTGTCTATTGCATTGATAAAAGCTGTTAATCAAACGAATTCTGAATTGTATGGAAGGCCAAAACATCGTACAAAAGCATTGCCCCTCAAAAATCACAGTTCTTATTCAATCAAATAACTTTACACCAATATGAGATTGTCAATATTTTCCACACTATAACGGATCAAGAATGAATTTTGTTTTATGTGCTACATAGAGTTTTTTACTGCCATGGCAGCAATCATGCAGCCTGATGAGTCAAATCACTACTGTCGCAAGGTAATCAATAAAATTCAATGCAAAGAAGATTTAGTCATAGACAGTTTAGAATTTCTCCTGATCTTGTTGAGACTTTAAAGTGTGACTGGGATGGTCTTATTGTATAGGAAAGCCATGATGATCTTGGCATGTCAAATTTCGCTTTGACAGAGACAAATGTATAGACAATATTGTATGTTTCATGATAAGGATGTGTTGTTACATCAAAGGGTTCAAGAATCATCGGCAGCAATTTATCGCCCCAATTTTCAAGCACAAGCACTATTGGCGTCGCCAACATCGTCGAGATAACAAATAGAATGCAATCAAGGCTAGCCCTAATAAACTCTCGTTCTTGTTAAGCGTAGATAGTTAATAAAAGAAGGGGGGGAAATTGAACGTGAAGGGTGTGACTTGTGAAAAAAGGTTTTCAATCAAATCTCAGGAAAGCTTTACTCAACGCATGGCAATAATGTGGCATCGTGATTAAGTAGGTTGTTAGTTAGGTCAGGACACGGTTGATTAGCTTGATCCAATCAGTGTGACATCTTTTTATTCGAGGGTCAAGTGTGAGAAAAGTGCTTTCTAGCACACTTTAACATATAATTGTGTAAGTAAATTATAGATGCATTACATATTAGCTGTGCACATATGCATGGAGCATATGTAAATCCGTTTGCTGATTGCGAAAGCAGCTTGTTTTTGGAAGCATGTTCAAGCCATACCAATATGTTGCCCTAGAATCTTTCCATCTGAGCTTTTACTATCTTTACTTGATCCCAGAGCAGTAAATTGTTGAATTCAATCGTTTCGAGGGGAATTTGTTTATACCATCGGAGCACATACAGCAACTAGTCCCATAAACTGCTTAAAGCCAACTAATGTATCTAAGGCATATATGCAGCCCTGGTCTTCCAGTGTTTATATGCTTAAGCTGTCTGCAGCTCAATTCTGTAAGAGCACATACTAGTCCCATAAACTGCTTAAAGCCAACTAATGTATCTAAGGCATATATGCAGCCCTGGTCTTCCAGTGTTTATATGCTTAAGCTGTCTGCAGCTCAATTCTGTAAGAGCACATACTAGTCCCATAAACTGCTTAAAGATAACCAATGTGTATGAGGCACAGGGAGAACCAATCTGTACAAGGCATAAGGCTTCAGGTTTGTCTTTGTAGAAATCCTCATACATGCTGCTCATATTTCACAATGTCCATATATACAGCCCTCATCTTCCAGTGTTAATACTCTTGAGCCATTTTCAACATTTTCTTCATAGCAATGCTCGTGGGTCCTTTCCGCCTCCGATTGTAGGATGCTCAGATAATGTAAGTTAAGCTACACATTACTCATTACAGATCATACGACTGCATTGCATATACATTCAATCTTGTGAGCTAGCATTGATGAGCAAGAATGATGGATGATTTGCAACACTATTCCCCGTCTTAAGTCGCCAGAAATAGTTGATGATGGAAAAAGTCCGCAAGATAGAGCCTGCCAATCTTCATCGATCACAACCTTCTGGTCGATGTACACTGTTGATGATGGACTGATACCTTTGGTCGGCGTTGGTTTAGAAGACTAAACTTCAATGCACACAAAGAGTGTGCCTCCAACAAATAGGACACCAAACATGTCTGACCAAGGCCAATGGTATATGAACACTGCATCTCATCCATTGCTACTTTACATCCCACAAGAGCACTCGCCATCTTCGAAACGATGTATGCAAAATGTATCTGATACTATGATCTGTCTAGCTTCTAGTTTCGATATCAATTTGGAGGAACTGTGACAAGTATCGCACATGCGTAAATTCTTTGACACTCTTATGGTTGTCCCAGCTGCGGTATGAATAAGCCCGAATGCTATCGCCAACTTCTCGCAATGTCCGCGCATTTTCTCTTCCTTGCGAAGAAATGAACCTTGATCTGGGGCCTCATCACGATACTCTTCTTTACACATTTCCAGATTTAGCGATGAAAGTTTGGAGTAAATTCTTGGGCTTTCAGGGTGGCATGTATCACCAACAGTGAAACTATGCAAAGAACCGTCGATCTCTATGAATGCTTTCGCTGGTTTCTTCCAACACATGGATTGTACCCTCAGATCTTCAAGCTTCGTTGCTTCCAGCACTAACCCAGCATTTTCATAAATACCGGATAGAAGCACATAGGCTGCAGCATTCGCCTTCTCCAGCGAAATACACCTGCCAAAGCACCGTTTCGCTATTGTTATGTTCATACAATGCTTACATGATGAAAGCAATGATGTCCAGCCGATAGCATTTTGCTTGAATGGAATCGTTTCTAGTAGGTCTTCGGCCTCGTTTAAGTAACTTCTACGGCCGAGAAGGTCCACTAGTAAGTTATAGTGTTCAAGCATTGGTGTGATATGGTGGTCCTCTTGCATAGAAATGAAGTGTGATAGTCCTTCCTGCAGAAGGCCTCCTCTACTACATGCTGAAATGAGGCAAAGGTATGTCACAGCATTCATTTCCAACCCTGATCGATGCATATTGTGAAATAACTGAGATGCCAAAGCGTAGTTATTCTGCTGTGCACACCCTGCAATCAGCGCATTCCATGAGACAACTGTTTTCCGAGGCAATCGATTGAACATATTCCATGCATCTTCCAGGCTCCCACACTTTGCATACATGTCCACAAGAGAACTACCAACAAAATCGTGAAAATCAAGTTGCTTCTCGATAATATATGCATGGACTCTTTTGCCATGCTCTAGAGCCACTATGTCAGAGCAAGCTCGTAAAGCACACAAGCATGTTATCGGATCTGGCTCTACACCCTGCTTCTGCATCTCTTGATAAAGCTCAAGTACTTCCATGTTGTTTCCATGGTTTGTATGGCCAGTCATCAAAGTGTTCCATGTCACAACACTGCGAACATCTAATCTATCGAATACTATGCACGCTTCTTCTAGCTGCCCACATTTCACATAAAAGTCTACCAGAGTACTGCCCATGTATGTGTCTTGGCTGAAGCCAAAGTATAAAACATGAGCATGTATTTGCCTTCCTTCGTCTATGGCTTCTTTGCTAGAACATGCTTTCAAAGCACAGCTAAAAAAGACAGGATCAAGGTCAAAGTTCTCTTCTATTAAATTCTTAATGAGCCCCATGCCCTCATCAACACAATCAAGCTGTATACAGCCTTCAATCAGAACTGTCAATGTCGTAACATCATTTTCTCGCAACCGTTGAGATGTACAATACGCATGCTCTAAACTGCGGCATCTAATGTACGTATCCATGAGTGCACGAACAACCGCAATATCTACCCCGAGTCCATTTTCAACGACAAAACTGTGAACAACCCAGACATGGTCGATAGCTCCAATATCAGAACATGCTTTCAGCACACCAGCGAGTGTGATCTCATTTGGTTGGATGCCTTCCTCTTGCATTTTCTCAAATAGCTCAAGAGCTTCTTCTGTCCATCCATGATCTGCATATCCTGCAATCAGAATACTCCATGAAACAACATTTGGGCTTGACATTTTATGGAAGGTGCAATGTGCATCGTGCAAGCTCCCACAGTTCACATACATGTCAATGAGTGTGTTGCTGATATTACTATCTGACGCATAGACACTGTCAACGACTTGTGTGTGGACTAGCTTCCCATCCTCTAGCGTGGCCATTCTCAAGCATGCTTTTATGACACATATGAAAGTCACCTTGTCTGGTTCAACCTGAAGCTGCATCTTTTGAAACATTTGAAGAGCTTCCTCAACTGCTCCATGTTGAACTAATGCAGTGATCAACGAGTTCCACATCACTGTATTTTGATTAGGCAGTCTCTCGAAAACGCAGTTGGCATCCATGAGCTGTCCACATTTTCCATACATGTTTATGAGTGCACTACCAACAGAAGCTCCCCGCTCTAAATCCACTTCAAGGATGTCAACGTGAATCTTCCTGCCATAATCATAGGCAAGCATGTTCGTGCATGCTTTAAGAGCACCTAAGAAAGTGACACGATCTGGCTTTATGCCCTCATATTGCATCTCATCAAAAAGCTTGAGAGCTTGTTCACTACATCCATGATCACAGTATGCAGTGATGAGTGTATTCCACATCACAACGTTGTCTTTTGGAAATCTCTCAAACGTAGCATATGCATCTTCAAGGCTACCACATCTCTTATACATGTCAATGAGGGCACATTTAATGTAATTGTCATGCTCGATTCCATTTTCAATGATGGTGGAGTGCATTTTCAAACCATTGCCCATGCTCGAGCATGTTTTTAATCCAGGTACAATTTGCTGTTCATCCAACCTCTGAGATTCATTAATATTTTCTAATGCTAGCTCATTTTGAGCGACCTTGAGCTTTGTTGAAAGATATGTGTTCCAAACACAAAAGCTCAGATCAGGAAGTTTTAGAATAACCTGATTTGCTTCTGATAGACTTCCGACATGAATAAACATGCGCACTAATTCGGCTCCGAGATATTCATTTGATTCCAGACCCTTGCTTGCTACAAGGACGTGTACTTTCCTCCCTATCAACAAATTTTTTTCATTGCCACTTCGTAGAACAAGCTGATAATAGACATCGACCTCCACGCCGACACACTCTTGATCCATATAATGTAGAGCTTGGATGGCTTCATTCAGAACATCTCTGTTACAAATGCTGCTAAGAACTTGTGGTAGAAATGTGTAATCCCTTTCGAGACTCCTGGTATAAAACAAATTGTTCTCAAAAGACACGAAAATCTGGCTATCTTTCATGTGCATATAAGCATACAAAGCTTCCTTACATCTTCAAAAATCAATACTTTTGTACATCCAGAAAAAATGAAAATTGAGTGGCAAACCATAACAAAGTTCACAAGGATCTGAAGCAATCGTACCATGTATCTGGAGGATATGGATCATTGAAAGACGGAGAACTTCTCCTTGTTGCAGGATTACAACAATTCTGCAGAACAGGGGCAGGGCGGAGCAACTGAAAATGAGATTGCAAATTGTGAAATGGCGGAGCTTGACTCAAAACAACAAAGTGGTAAGCTGTCACATAAACTAAAACCCACAAAAATACGCTGAAAAGAGAACACATTCGGCTACCACAAACAGGAATAGCCCTCCTCAAAATGGATAGCCATGTAGTGCTGGTTGTGGCAATTTAGAGAGCTCCGAAACGTGCTTAGCAGGGCGTCTGTTCAAAAATTACCTGGGCAAGGAGATTCTGTGACCAGATTCTCTGATCCCTTCCACAGCTCCAAGGTTCGAACGCTGCAATCAAAGCTCAGTGCATTTTAGCTATGCAATCAAAGATCATTACACATGAAAGGAGGCACATCTTTACTTTCTTGGGTGACACACAGAGAGAGAGAGAGAGAGATAAGCAGTAAGCTGAGGACCATACCTTGCAGGCTTGGAAGAGGAAGAGGAGAAAGCGGATGTAGAAGGGGCAAGGGAGGAGGGGAGGTTACCAGAGCTTCCATGGAAGCTCCGAGAGAGAGGGAGAGCTCAAGAACTCTTTGGAATCAGAGAGGATTCTTCTTCCATGGGCTTCCTGGTGGGCAAGATGGGCACTTCGAGCTTCTACCTGAGAATGGACATAGCCATTGCATTTTCTTCCGATTTGTTGATGATGAGGAGGAGGACGATGACGGCAGATTCAACCCTTCTCTTGACAAAGGAGAATCTCGTCAGAATCTCCGCGGCTTCTGGAATCTTTTCCGGCTCGCTTGCACCATCGGAATCCGAACGACTCGGGTTCGTATCGTCGATTCCGACAGGACTTGGGTTCAGAACCGGAATCCGAACGACTCGGGTTTGTGCGACTGATTCTGACGAAACGGATTCCGCATCTTCGTGTGCGGCTTCTGGAATCTTTTCGGCCTGCTTCCCATCGGAATCTGAACGGCTCGGGATTGTATTGTTGTTTCCAACATGACTTCCCATCAGAGCACTGCATCTTCGCGTGTGGCTGCTGGAATCTGTTCGGCTTGCTTCCCACCGGAAATCTGAACGGCTCGGGCTTGTACGACTGATTCCGACGAAAACGGATTCCGAATCTTCGTGTGTGGCTTCTGGAATCTTTTCGGCTCGCTTCCCATCGGAATCTGAACGGTTCGGGATTGTATGTCGATTCTGTCAAGACTTCTTATCAGAACCCCGACGAGAACAAGCATTTTCCATGGCCATACTCCTCGACGTGGAAGCGATCGTGTCCCGATAAGCGCCAGAATGATACGTCCCTCGATCCTATCACAGTTTCTACAGCCCCTCGATCCTATAACATAGCTTCTACAACCCCAGTTTCTACGACCCTCGATTCTATCCCAATTTCTTCTAAGGCCCTCGACCGATCCTATCAAAGCGTTTCCCGCCGGCGAAATTCTCGGCTTCTTTCGGGTCCTATTGTACGCCTTCTTCAGAGGGCAATCGAAACGCATGTGTAACGTTGCACCGAAAGGCGATGCTCTCTCTCTTCTTCTTCTTCTTCTTCTTCTTCCATGTCTCTTCTTTCCATCCATGACTTTGTCGCGAAGATCGTTGATGATGATGAAGAAGAAGAAGAAGAAGAAGAAGAAGAGGAAGAAGAAGAAGAAGAAGAAGAAGATGTTGATGAAGAAGAAGAAGAAGAAGAAGAAGAAGAATAAGAAGAAGAAGATGTTGATGATGAAGAAGAAGAAGAAGAAGAAGAAGAAGAAGAAGATGTTGATGATGATGAAGAAGAAGAAGAAGAAGAAGAAAGAAGAAGATGATGATGATGTTGATGGTGAAGAAGAAGAAGAAGAAGAAGAAGAAGAAGAAGAAAGAAGAAGAAGCCAAGTGTTCACATGGTTCAAAGGCAGGGGAAGAAGAAGAGCAGGAATGGGCGAAGGGTCTTCCGCCATCGCTGCAAAAGCTTAGACCAGTCAGCAACGCAAAAATCGCCCATGTGGGCGTTGTTCCCGCACAGCTAAATTCACAGACAGGGTCGCGCTTCTACCCACTGAGACTCGGCGAAACCCCTCTTTCTCTCTCGATCTGCATCATCCCCCTCTTCCCTGACCTCTTTGAGCTCCCCTACTACTGCTTCCCACAACAGTTTTGCCTCGCAGATCCATCCATCCATCCATCGAACCCCCCCCATGGCCAGGAAGAAGATCAGAGAATATGACTCCAAGAGGATCCTTAAAGAACACCTCCAGAGGCTTGCGCAAATCTCCCTCGCTATCAAGTCCGCGCAGGTACACATCTTCACTAGGAGCAGGCACGCATAGGCATTCGTACACATATTCACATCTGAAAAATGGCGAATTTCATCTCACAATCTTCGTTTGAACGAATGAAGGTCACCCAATCGACCAACTTCGATGAGCTGGTTGCCAAGGAACCATGGCTCAACTCCACCAAGCTCGTTGTGAAGCCAGACATGCTCTTTGGGAAGAGAGGGAAGAGTGGACTGGTATTGTATTCTATTGCTCTTTCTTTGCTCCAGTGGTTGTGATAGATCTGGTTATGAACTTCTTCACCCTTTCTTTCCTCTCATACCTTCTGGCTGCTGCTGCCTATAGGTTGCCCTAAATTTGGATCTTGCTGGAGTCAGGGCTTTCGTGAAAGACCGCCTTGGCAAGGAGGTATGTATTGAAGGCATGACTGATAACCGAAGCTAAAATGCTCATCTGTAGAAAGAGGAGATCTTTATTACGCTATATGTTTCGCTGGCTGCGATGTTCCTTTAAACGCACACCAAGCACAGCAATACCTTCACTTCATGACTGGTTTAAGTCTGCAATTTATACCCCTATTCACATCGTAATGTGATTGGGTTATAGTGATTGTAGATTTTTGTATGTCTCACGAATATGTTCTTGTTTGAATTTGTGTAGGTTGAAATGGGCGGGGCAAAAGCCCCGATCACTACATTCATTGTGGAACCTTTTGTGCCTCATGATGATGAGTATTATTTCTCAATTGTCTCTGAACGGCTTGGTTCGAGGGTTAGCTTCTCAGAATGCGGAGGAATCGATATCGAAGAGAACTGGGACAAGGTAAATCAATCGCATTGCAAGTGTCAGCTCCTGGAAACATGTGTAGTGGTGGAAGCATATACACAATCATATGCTTCTTTTTTATGACGTCTTATGAGTAACTAGTATGGATGACTGATGTTAGGTAAAGCAAGTGTTCGTCCCTACTGCACAGCCATTAAGTACTGAACTCGTTGCGCCCCTTATTGCCACTCTTCCTTTGGAGGTAGGGTTGTGTTGATATTATATTCTTTAAGGGTCTACGTTCTTCATGTTTCTGGATTTCAATTGATGGATTCACATATCCAGGTCCGACCTAAAATTGAAGCCTTTATCAAGGGCGTATTCTTGGTGTTCGAAGGTGATGGCTTGTTGCTGCAAAAATTCACATCTGGAATATAAGTCTTTAATCAGAAGCTGAAATTTGATTTCTTTGTGCAAACAGACCTCGACTTCACGTTCTTGGAGATGAACCCTTTCACCCTTGTTGGGGGGGAGCCTTTCCCTCTTGACATGCGTGGGGAGCTTGATGACACGGCAGCCTTCAAAAACTTTCAGAAGTAATAACACTTTTTGAGACAACTATCCTCACGTTCTTTGAAACTCTAGTTATGCATCCCACTTGCAAAGGCACTAAGTTGGTGATCGAAATAATGTAGGTGGGGTGATGTGGAATTTCCGCTGCCCTTCGGAAGGGTCATGAGTCCTGCTGAGAAGCTAGTACATGCTATGGATGAGAAAGTATAGCTATGACTATATTTGTTTCATTTTCTCTATGAGAGTGTCTGAAATGTTTCTTTCCATAACCAATTAGAAAATTTTGCTTGTTTGTTATCCTGGCTCAGACCAGTGCATCCTTGAAGTTGGCAATATTAAATCCAAATGCACGCATTTGGACAATGGTTGCTGGCGGCGGTGCAAGTGTCATCTATGCTGATACAGTGAGGAGAAACTGAATATATACCTTGCAAATTGCCTAAACTTCCTCGTGCATTTGTTTTAACCGCCCTTTGCTCCTAACATTGAAATGAATTGGAAATGAAGGTAGGAGACTTGGGTTATGCTGCTGACCTAGGTAACTATGCAGAATACAGTGGCGCTCCAAAGGAGGATGAAGTTCTCCATTATGCCAGAGTACTGCTAGATGTAAGTCTCGCTTTCCTTAACAAATTTTTTTTGTATATCTCAATTGCAAATCAGCAACACGGGTATGTTTTGGTATCTCAGTGTGCCACAGCCAATCCTGATGGTCGTCCAAGGGCTCTCATTGTTGGTGGAGGTATTGCTAATTTTACTGATGTCGCCGCTACTTTTGGTGGTATTATTAGAGCGATGCGTGAGAAGGTAAGAGGAATCACTGGCGTTTATATGTAACTGATAACCCATATCTATCATGTGCATTAAACCGAGCTCAGTAAAGGACTATCAAATAAAGGGGACTAAGTTGATAGCCCAAACTAAGATGAACTTTGGATTATCAAACGAAGTAGAGTAAGTTGATAACCCAGCTTACAGTTAAAATGAACTTCGTATTCGTAAGCGTTTATATCTAGCTGACAACCCTAAATTTACCCTGTGCATTAAAATTTATATCTAGCTGATACCGCTAAGTTATCATGTGCTCATTTATTCTATCATTTTTCTACTTGTGTACAGCAAAACCAAATGAAGGAGAGTAAGTTACGAGTGTATGTGCGGAGAGGTGGCCCGAATTGGGAACAAGGCCTTGCAAAGATGCGAGCACTGAGCAAAGAGATTGATGTGCCGATCGAGGTATATACATATGCTCTCTCACTGTTTTCTTCCCTCTAGACCTTTATACATGTGCGAGCATATCCCCTCTCTTTAGTGTTCTTAGTAACTGATTTGTGTTGCTTTTATTAGGTGTATGGTCCCGAAGCTAGCATGACAGGGATCTGTAAGCAAGCCATTGATTACATCAAAGTGCAGGCCTGAATCCTGAGACCGCACTGGGGACTATTTCCCGATTTATTGAACTGAATCGGTTGCAACGTTATGTAAGAGCACAAATTTGCTCCTGATTTTCAGATTTTGTTTCAAGGAAATAGAATTGGAGCAAAATTATAATAAAATTCACTGCCTATGACTGTACAATTTCAATGCTCTACGCATTCAGAAAACGCTGTTTCTTTGGAAAAGAGGATATTTTGTTTCTTAGATTGATGTATGTGAACTTACGTGCTGTCAGTAGTTATTTGGCATCTTTAAACCGAGTTTAGATCTATATTTGTGAGTGGTATTTACCTACATTTGTGTGAAGGTCATAAGTTGGGTTATATAGCTAACCAGCGGCAGAATGAAGTGCTTCATCATCTGTTAGAGGTGCCAATGAAATATAAACAGTGAGAATAATGTCAGCGATACAATACATATAGTGAGAATTACTCAAAACAGTGAAAAGGAATTTCGTTTGCTGTAATTGCATGGTTACCGGAATTTAATTACGCCGAGCTGTTCTCGACAACCATCCACTCAATCCAATCAAGAAACAAGAACCGATTCGATCAACTAAGATCAAATTGTTTATATTCGAATCTTAGAAACATTGCAAATACGGTGTTTGGTGTGTTTTTCAAACTGAAGTTTCTCTTAATCTTTAAGTGTTCCATGGAATGTGCCCAAGGTAAAATATGCAAAGCATTATTATCTTTCAACTTTTCCAAGCTGCAAAGTGGAGATGACGGGCATCGATCCCGCTACCTATCGCATGCAAAGCGATCGCTCTACCATTTGAGCTACATCCCCAAGATATGAAGGGTATTAACATTCAACTATATAAACATTTTAACTATATAAACATTTGAGATTATCCACACAAAGAGCAGAACCACAAGTATAACCCATTTGGCATCCAAACTGACATCGATTGATCGACGATCTTACAGAATTTGCTCTTCTGGAACCACAAACAATGTACTCCAAGACATAGAGAAGAACGATCAATCAACAATTGGCATGAACCCTTAAGACATAAGCAGGAATTGCGCAGCTCATGCTTTCATCAAGCCTATAACTTCCAAAGATTTAACATATCAATTACAATAGTATGGTATAGCTCATATGAAAAGTACAGTTTGGTTTCCCCTACCTCATTCCTGATAAACAAAGCACCTGCAAACTCTTCACCAATACATAGTACAAACATTTCTGCATCAGTTGTGATTCCTATGAGGCGACACAAATTTTCAGGGCTTTATATAGGATCCTCCATATCCTAGCTTCTCTCTGTACCTCATTCCCAAAATTTGATGTCTGAGTTATCAGGTAAGCTGACTGTTGCTAATTTGATGTCTGTTTCACAACCCAGATTTCTATTGATCAACAATTAATTCCAGATTTCTTCCCTCCTTTGAGAGCTTACTTCCTCACGTAACGCCTTGTTAGTTAAACCTTGTTCTCCAACCCTCAAGCTAGGAACTCATCTTTTCTTGTCTTTCGAGAGCTTCTTTTTCCTTTTCTTTACTGCCTTTGGTATTTTGTTTTTCCGTGCTTCCCGCTTTTCCTCCTTCACTTTCTTCTTGTGAGCCTTTCGAGCATCTTTCGGATCTAGCCCTTCACTCTCTCCAACATCAGTGTCGCTGCTATCATCACTGGAATCATTATCACTGCCAATACTCTCTTCATCGTCAAGCTTATCCGAACCTTTTCCACCATTAATGTGATTGTCGGCATTGATGTTCACACCATCCTCAGATTGAAAATGTGCAACCTTTGCACCATTATCAGAGTTGCTGGGCTCCTCTTTCTCCAGAATTGATGGTACGAGCCGAACACCGGACAAGTCCTCCTTCAGCCCAATAATCGTCTGGTAGTATATGCCTTCTGTATCTTTCCCACTTGCTATGCGTTGCATATCACGTTCGTAATCCTTCACTTGATCCAGTGTTCTTGGTATGTATGACTGCATGACAAATCATTGATAAAAACATACATTTATTATCCATCTATGCAAACGAAGTGCAAGCATATATGTATGATGTGCTTGTCACATGCAGTGGTCAGCATTACTTCAGTTCACAGGGGAACATATTGTTTCCATATCAGATTCATGATCCTTTCTTGATCCACTGCTCTCGGTAAGTATGAGTGCGGAATAAACAATAATAAGCCTACATTTATAATCCATCTATTCACACACTCCAGGGGATATGCACAATGTGTTTACATGTATGTTTTCATCAGTCATTTTATTCTTATCTCACAATTTCTCCTTTTGCAATGATTCAAAAAGGTCACCTGAACAAAGACTGCTTCTGCCACTTCATCTTCTGGCTCTTGCCCCTCATTGCGCGACTGAATCTTCTCCTGTATCTGTACCAGAGCGTTCATTGCCCAATGTGAACAAGAGCATGAAAAACAGTGGCTTTCTTTATGTAGATGCTAAGGAAGAAACACACAGTAACTTGAAAAGCATACTTTTTCGAGATAGCTATCCACATCATCGTCAGAAATGGATGGATCCACCACAAAATCAAACAGTTCACGAACCATCATGACTGATACACCATTTTTTTTGAAGAAATCCTACAACAGAAAACATCTGCGAGTAAGCATCTAAGCCCCATAGAATTTCACATATTCAAACTTAACCAGCAACTAACCGACACATGCTGACAGTCTTCCCTTAAAAAATCAAGAGCTCGAGGATGATCCAAGTCCACCGATTGTGACACATCGATGATATACAGATGGCCCTATTATGCCAATTCAGCAATGAATCAAACACCAGAGACTCTTCAGTTTTACAAAAACTAAACTTTGGAATGAGAAAGTAAGGAAAAAGACCTCATAATATAAAATGTTGTATTCACTTAGATCGCCATGAACAAGTCTGCACTTTTGAAACATCGATCGCATTGTGACAACCAGCTGAATCACAAAAAATAAAAAAACAAAACATTATTCAGTCAGGACTATCTCTGACCACCGCGCTGGCTTTCTATTCTTTATCTTACCTCTAAATAACACTCCCTCAACTTTGAGTCTGAAAGGGAAGCATCCTTCAAGCGAGGCGCCGGCCAACCATCACGGCCTAATATTTTCAAAAACAATAATAAAGATGGGGCAGGAGCTTTTATCGACCAGAAATTTAATTTCATTCTAGATAAAACTGCATTTGTTGAGTTCCTGATTACCAATAAAATCCATCACCAGAACATGCAACCTAAGCAGCACTGGAGATGGGCAAGGGATGCCCGCACTCTTTAACCTGGAAAAACCAAGAGAAATACAATATTTAGGGTAAACCATTGGATTCATCAAGCAAGAGCAATACTTTCCACTCTGAAAGGCCAGTTAAACAGGTAGAGGGCTGATGAGAAACAAGTACAAGTAAACCAGAGGACTTAGCTATGGAACCATCTTGAGAGTATGTATATGGGTCTCCACAAAGAGCTCCATAATCAGAAATACTATGGGTTTCAAAGATGCTCTAATCCACATCCAGAAAGACCAGCTTGACACAATATAATTAACTATCCTATTTATGCTTCACGTCATCTCATTAATTATACTGATATCCGACTCTTTTGCATCTCATTTCCATGCTTAGCCCTGGATTTGTGAATTTCAGACAAATAAAACCTTGCAAGATTCCGCATTTCTTTCTCTGCCCAGGTTTTCACCATCTTCCGAGGGTTATGTTTGCAGTATCCATGTCTGAATCGATAATCACCTTGAACATACCTTTCCCGATCTCTGCATATGCAGAAGGAAAATTTAGCCTCATGTGCATGCCACACTGAAAGAGTCAACATAAGATGCATATGAATAAAATCACAGTTATAAAATTAGTCAAGATATTGACTATAGGTGCACCAAATATCTGCATGCAACCAAATATGTTTCATCAATAGCCATATGAAATGGTTGTACTTTACAAGGATAACTCACTTGAACACAAGTATTGATGTTTTATAAATCTTTATGGCAAGCTCGTTACCAGCATTCGTTGTGGCATGATATACATTCGCCTACAACCAGCGAAAACCGTTATTCGTTGTAATATGCAATGCACATAGAGTTAAAAGTCAACCAGAAAACCAGAGACGAAATCAAATCAAGAATTCAACTTACCTCTTTACCTGTTGAAATGCACCCATTTATATCATTGAAAACACCCTGGTTTAACATTTTGAAAAGAACCATCCTTGTCCTGGGATCAATTGCCTGAGTGCATAAGATGCCTCACGTTAGAAACTTACCGTTATGCTCTTGATCTGTAACCAGCTATACTTCTACTGCATCACATAACAGCAAGGCTGAACATGTAGATTCCAAGCGTGTTATGAATTAAGATAATTATCCTGTGCAAGGCCCCCACTATCTTCCACGGGCCTGATTATCGGAAGTGATACCTTACCTTGCTACCACATTGCAACCTATATCTACCTGGAAAACTCCCATGTGTTCCATGGGCCTGATTATCGGAAGTGATACCTTACCTTGCTACCACATTGCAACCTATATCTACCTGGAAAACTCCCATGTGCTTGACAGAAATTTATTGGAATCTATGCTTACACAAGGGAAAATCACACCACATGGATCCTGATGCACACCCCAATACACTTAGCCATCAAGATTTTCCCACAGCGTGAAGACAATCCTCAAGAGAACCGCATCTGAGAACACTAGAGACCCATGTATATGGTCAAAGTACGTATATTTTGTACGTGCTCCAAAACGGTTGGGTAGGCGTTAGCCACCCTCTCAACATTCCCTTACAGAAAAATATAACACTTTTCACAACCCTTACTTGTTCAACAGTTGCACGATCAGCCTTCTCAAAGACTCGAGTCTTGTTCTCAGAAATTCGTCGAACACTTTCACGAATAGCTGTACTTACAGAGTTGTCCATCCCCACAGATGTTCTGGATCCCCAATCCTGACATAAAAGAGTCATTTTTATGTTACATTTACACCAGAAATAAATCTATAGCTGAGATGCCAACAAGATTATCTACCTGCAGTGGGCCAACATTTATACGAGACGAATATTTCTGGTATTGATTACTGCGAGACTGCATTGAGTTCTGGGAAGTTACTGAACTGCCATGTGCATTTGGACGATTTTGCAGAGAAAAGGATGACCTGTATGCAGTTGGGAAATGAGCTCCACCCCTAGATTGCAAATCTGCATGAAGATCAGACAAAGACAATGTCGTCATCATCTACTATCGTTGGCCTGCGGCTTCATAAAGCTTACAAAATGTGAGAGGACATCCATTTGATGTCTGTGCCAATTACAAGCCCTGGTGGATTTAGAGATCAAACTCAATTGGGAACCAAACCACAAATTATTCATTTGATCGACACCAGCTTCCAAAATGAGAAGGAACCTTGACCATTCATACTCGTAGCAACCTATATGCTTAAGAAAACTGAGATATTTTTGGTGGCCTCTACGAATCATGACGAAACAGAACCTTTCAATATCCTATCCATGAACTGCGCGTCTCATAGCCTAGTATCAGCAAACCCGTTCACAAGGACGCCAATCGAATGACCTGCTGTGACCACACGTCTAGTCGAAAAGGACGAAACAGAGAAACCATTCGAAGCCTATGGACAGTCCTTGCTGTGATCAAGCAAGAAGAAGGATGAAAAAACACTCAGCCTAAACAACGAAGCAAGGCTCGACGTTTCCGAGGAGAAATACAAGAACGTAAAGCTCGTCGGACCAGGACAAGAGCTACCCGTACCATCGTGCAGATCGAACCAATCCAGCGCACCCATGACATCTTCTTCATCCTCCGCTCCCACGCCATCTTCCTCGTCGTCTTCATCATGCGCGCCGTACGTCTCGTCTTCTTCGCCTTCTTCTCGTTCTTCTCCTCCGTGTTCTTCCCCTTGCGGACCACCGGCGCGTAGGAGGACGGCATCGCCTTCTGCTTCTGCTTCTGTTTGCAGGGTCGGAGGTTCCTGCGCCATGAGGGTCGCCATCATCGTGCCTGTGGACGAACCTAAAACCCTACGTTTCCGCCATCGCCGCTCAGTCCTTCAGCTCTGCGTATGCAGTGCGTATGTGGTATGTGCGTATGTATGTATGTGTGTACGTACATATGTAGGTACGTACGTACGTACGTATGTACGTACGTATGTGTGCATGTGTGTATGTATGTATGTGTGCATGTGTGTATGTATGTATGTGTGCATGTGTGTATGTATGTATGTGTGTCTATATGTATATATGTATGTATGTATGTAGGCGTGCATGTATGTATGTATGTGTGTGTATGTATGTATATATGTGTGTATGTATGTAGGTGTGCATGTATGTATGTGTGTGGGCGTGTGTGTATGTATGTATGTATGTATGTAGGTATGTATGTATGTGTGTACGTGTGTGCGTGTGTATGCATTGCTGGGTATGTGGCATGTCTGTATGTATGTATGTGTTGCTGATTATGCGGCATGTGCGTATGGATACTTGGCATGATGTGTATGATGGCTTTCCATGTGGCATGTGCGTGTGCTGGGCTTTTGAGTGGCATGTATGCGTCGATATGTATGTGAATCCACATGTGGCATGTATGTATGTATGCGTCGCTGCGCATGTGGGATCCATGTTGCATGCTGTCGATGCGCATGTGCATCCACAGGTAGGTATGTGTTTCTGGCGTTATAGATGTGTGGATGCGTATGTGCGTCCGCATGTGGCACGGATGTGTCGGGTGTGAACATATGTATCTGCATGTGGCATGCATGTGTCGATGTGTACGAGCATACGTATGTATGTGTTGTGCACATGGTGGGGTAGGTTGATGTTGCATGTGCGCATGGGTATGTGTGTGTATGATGTATGTGAACCTAGCCAGATCGAGTCGGCGGCAGCTGTGTACCCGAGAACACTACCGGCAAGCTGCATGATCTTCTTCCCCAGACCAGAGCTTATTTCGGTCGTTTTCATGTCGGAGATCCTCGTCCAAATGCGCATACAAGATGCCGATGTTGCTTCTCGACTGCGGTGCTTCCATTCCAGACAGATTTGGTCGCGTAGCTGCTGCGACGATCGATCGGAAACAGACGTTCCAACATGGATGGGCAGAGGTCGCTTCATTAGAACCGAATGCAAGTTCATCCCTACGGCCTTCGCCTTCGCTTCCAAGACACTGCACCATCGGCACGAGTCTTCACCAGGCAAGCATGACGAGGGTAAAGTGAATCCGGTTGGACTCTTCCGATGGCGAGGAGGGCTACGATCGATGGGGATGACAAGGATGGGCGGTGGTCCAATCGCTCGTCCTGCATTCAATGTCGATCCGATTGTTCGCTCGACGTTTAATGGCGTCCAGATCACAAATCGTGACGCGGATGCTCCGATCGAATTCACTGTACATCCGCATCCGTTGCTACCTGCCATCAGTAAGTAGCCTTACAGTCTCCAGCATCTGATCCGCCTTTCGCGACCTTCGCACGACATTTGCTTCCTCGATCGTCTCTCTGCCTAATTAGCGAGCGCTGAAACTCGTCGCAGACGAGATCCGAAGCCCCTCGCTCGACCTTTTACTGCAAAATAACAAAGCATCACGAGTCAATGGCTCTAGCGCGTCAAAAGAGAAGCCTTCTGCGATCATATCGGATTCGATCGATCGGCCCACTGGCCCCACATATCCGGATGTTGTCTGACACACTGGGAAGGATGGATGCCGAACAAGCCACGCCGTCGTCGATCCAAATGCATCGTTCCATTCGCAGACAACTGCTGCAGCTTTTTCCCCTCCCCCACGACCTCAAAAACGAACAGAGACGCTTCGAAAGCACGGTGTTCCCAATCGACAGCGGCTTTGAAGAGTTCCGATGCCATTGCTTGCGGAAGCTCGCAAACGATAAGAACAAAGTTGGCAACAGGCATGCATCGATCGATCGTTGCTTCCAACTTCTTTGGCAGCATCCGCGCGCGGTCCAGTGCGGTCACAGAGCATGCATCATTTGCTTGCTGGGGTAGCTAACATGCCCATCTCTCTGGTCATCGAAACTAAGCTCTCCACAAGCACATTCGATCCGTTCACTCGTATGCATGCAGTGTGGAACGCCGGAGCGAGTGATTTCCCAAGGCCAATTATATAGGTCACACAGACTTCTCCGGCGAGAAGCAACTGATCGCGTGCCACTTTTGACTGCAGAAGCCCCAGAGTTCCTACAGAGCACCGATGTGAAACGGATATGACTTCTCGCGGGCGGGGGGGGGGGGGGGGGTTCAGTGTTCCTACCAACGATGGACAGCTGGAGCGCTTCGAGCGACAATCAGCAGGAACATGCTCGATTACTTTTGCGATCCGAGGGCAGGATCGCTTTACCGCGGAAAAAATTGCCAGCTTTTTCCGAACCCAGACTCCCCCGAACGAGCCGTACAGCGATCTCGAGGGACCAGCTTCTCGCTTCTCCGTAAAGCTCCGAGGAGACGACCGCAGAGCCATAAACGATGATCATAAGATCGTTGCGAGAGGTCACCCCTAGCGCTCGGGAGATTATGAAAACGCGGAATCCGGAGCTCGACCATGCAGAATCGGATCGATACGAGCACCGCTGCTGAGCCTGTTTCGGGTGATCGGCATTTCGCCGGAGGCTCTCGAATCCCTTCACGACAGGCCAATCGGAAAGCTGGCGAATCGCAGCACGATCGACAGTTTCCCAACGTCTCGATGCAGAACGAGGAAGCGTTTTGCATTATACAAGGACCGATTTCTTCCTCGGACCGAGCTCGATCTTGTTTCTTCGTCTTCTTCTTCTTCTTCTTCTTCTTCTTCTTCTTCTCTTTCCGTGCCTGCAGATCCATGGAGCAAAATCGCAAAAGCCGAGCAAAGGAGAAAAGCTCCCGCCATAGCCGAGAAGAACAACCAACCTTTTTCAAACTCTTCCTTCTTCATCTGCTGCTTTTTCTGCATGTGAAACAGAGAGTCAAAAATCAAAGGAATGGAGTCAGGCAGGCGAGAGAGCGCTCTGTTTTTGCTTCTTCTTCTTCTTCTTCTGTTTCTTTTTTTTTGGGTTTTTGTACATTGGGAGAAAATCTCTGTTATTTTTGGATCTTCCATTGGCAGCAGCAGAGAAGGAAGAAGAAAGAGAGCAAGCAGAAAAACATATGTGGCGAGGAGGAGGAGGGATAGATCTCTGAAAGGGGAGAAGCTTCCATGGATGGATCGATGTATCAAATCCATAGGGG